>PVJX010045148.1:0-12851 GCA_004027295.1 Dolichotis patagonum | reverse complement strand
TCCATATCTTTCCCTATTTGCATATTTATTTCATTTGATATCATTTCAGACGTTTCAGGTGTATGGCTTCTTTTTTCTTCTATGTACACAGCTTCTAAGCTTTCTTGGGGAGGACTAGGGCTTTGAGCCTGCCTTTTCATCTTTCCTTTTGTCATTTTTCTATAAATCCTTACTTTGAGCGGTGTTCCAAATCTTTCTCTGCATGTGTGGCAAATTACCTGTTACACCCTCAGTTCCTGGAGGAACAGTGGCTCCCCCACAGGATCTTGGCTTCCTCACTCCCCTCTGTGGGCTCCTGGCTCCCTAAGTTGTAAGGCGAATGCTGGGTGTGGCCACCCTGGAGCCTGTGGAATCTCAGGTAGGCCAGGCCTCTGTGCTTTGTCCCAGGCAGGTCTCCAGGAGGTTCCCTGCGAGTGAGGGGTGGGCCTATAGGTCCCAAAGAGTCAGGCCAGAATGTTGGTTTCTGAAAAGTTCCCAGTCCCAAACAGACCTGGCCAAAATGCCAGTCTCCACAATATTCCCAATCCAAACAGCCCGGGCCACTCTGCGGGTCTGAGAGTTTCGGGTCCCAAAGAGGCAGGCCGCGATGCTGCTTTCTGGGAGACTTCCTGGGGGTGAAGGGCGGGGCTAGGGGCCCAAACAGACCTGGCCCTGATGCCGATCTCCAGGCAGTTCCCTGCGGATGAAGGGCGGGCCTACCAGTCCCAAACAGTCGCGCCAAGATGCAGGTCTGTGCAGACTTTCGATCCAAACAGCCCAGGCCACTCTACGGATCCGAGAGTTTCGGGTCCCAAAGAGACAGGCCGAGATGCTGCTTTCTGGGAGACTCCCTGGGGGTGAAGGGCGGACACTTCATTATTTATGAAGGGGCACATTTTAATGAGATATTATATCAGAACCTAGAGGATCAGTCTTCTCACAGTGAGTCCACAAAAAGCAATTCCTGGTGGATGGTAAAGAGCATATGTGCATTCCTCTTTGCAATACTAAATCAATGACTTTGTGGATCCATGATAGTAGATCCATGATAATTGGGAATATGACTGAGGAAACTGTACATTGGTCCAAGTAATGGTACTTCCTTGTTTGGATTATTTATGGAGTACATAGAGATGTCAGTCTTGAGATGTAGCTGCCCTGATATAATAGGAGCTAGTGAAATAGTTCTGAGGAGATTATATACTAGCCAAATGGAAAAACTGAATGGATGTTACAACTCAGGGTGGATCTGAATTAAATATACTTAGTGCAGCATGCAGTTTTGCCCTTTGTGACCATGTATGACTCACATGCAGAGAAACACAGATATCACAAATCATGCCTTAGTATCAAAACCTCAGCTTTACCTTTAATTGAGGGCTGTGTTACTATTTGACATATATATATATATATATATATATATATATATATATACACACACACACACACACACACATATTATCAGTACCAGGGATCAAACTCAAAACCATGCGCTTGCAAGTCAAGCGCTTTTGCCGCTGAGCTAAATCCCCAGCCCTGTATATTTCCTTAATGCTAACAAAATTTGCTACTGTGTTATGGCTGATGTTAAATAGCAGTTTGATTGTCAGACTCAATCCAAAACTATGACACTGGTAGAGCTGTGTGTGTTCTGTATTGGGAAATGATGCTTTTAACTGTGATTTATAGAGTGGCATCTACTCTTGTGAAATAGTTATCAGAGTAGTAGTTACAAATCTCATTAATAAGTAAGGTAATATGAATGAAGTGTACTTTGCAAATATAACTCATTTGATATGAAACAAACACCACTAGCATTCTACTCATTCATTATCTTCATTTGAACATATCTTTCCCAAAATTTGTCCTAAGAAATTTAGATAATCAATTTAAGCATGAAATCTACAATGCTGTTCTACATACAATTAAAGTTGGGAAGAACAATAGATTACAGTAACATATAAGTTGCAGGCTTTCTAACATATGAGTTTAATGGAGAAAGTTCCAGTACATGATGGAAACAACTGCTCCTCTAATCAAAATAAATATGATAATCACAATAATAATGATGGTGAAGATTTTCTGCTTGTGCACACTTTAATCAGATTTCTAAAACTTCCCTTCAGGCTATGGCATCTGTACAAAAATCAAGATAGCAAAGAACCCTGAAAAATCAACTTAGCTACAACCCCTCACTCTTGATATCAGATCAACCTCAACATCTCAGTTTGTTCGCTATACTTCAATAGTGCCAGGTGATAGGCAATGACCTTGTCCTGCCTTCAACAAGGATTCTGTTTGGTTGGTAGAATCTAATCTCACTCTTGATGTTTCCTAATAGTTACATTTTACCTGGTAGTCCCCATTCTGTTTCTAAACTATGAAATGCCAATTGCCCATACTGTATTATATATATATATATATATATATATATATATATATATATATATATTACATATATAGTATATATAATAAAAATTCTACATATGCTATATAATAGTACATTATGAATAATTAAAGAGAAAATTTACATGTTAATTGGACAAAGAAATCAAGACACTCTTGTCTAATATAGTAATATTCAAATGTACTAACAAGCAACATGCAAGTAAACTAACATGCTAAACAATGTCACATATTTTGGAACTATGGTTTAGATACTTTGTGAAGTATTTATTTATCAATACTACATTGTTAAATTGGACTCAGAAAAGCATTCATGATTAAAATCAGCAAACAATTTATAGGGGGAGGGAAATTTGGAAAGCCAGGACAGAACAGCTACAAGTAATCCTTGAATTGAATTACTAAAGAAGAAATTATGGTGAGTTAAACAGGTCATGAAAGGTTAGGAAAGAAAACTGGACAAAGTTTGCCTGGACATACCTAAAGATATAATTGGCTTCACAAGATGTCCTCATAAGAAAATTGGCATGGAGGTTTTTCAGTTTTGGAGAGTACACCACCTCCAATGTTTACTAACTGAAATAGTTATTTATTTTTACAATTACTATTAGTACAATAATTTACAAATAGAAATTTCAAATATGTGCTCAGGTGTTTTCAGTTGAATTAATATTACTTACAGAATTATCTTTCACAAACATGAAGGATGTAGTTTTCTTTGGTGTTGGTGATTGAACTCATAACCTCACAATTGCCAGGCAGGTACTTATGCCCCTGATTAAATTCCTGGCACTCAAAGATGTTTTTGTTCAGAAAACTAATTAATAGGGGCAGAGGATGCAAATTTTGCAAAATGTTCATTGATTTCTGGATAATATTTGAAGGTGATAAGAAACACATCAGGGTTAATCAAAAAAATGTATGTGTATATATATACATATAAATAATACATACAGGTACATATATATAATATGCACATAGAATATATACTTTATATGTATACTTTCATGATATAGGGTAGGATTTGAAAATGAAGTAAGAATTATATTTATAAATATCACATTGTGTCTCTAGTGTAAATGGTAATAAGAACTGTAGGAGTAATAAAACCCAAAATGTGTAATTCCTGCTGTAAAAAAAAAGAGGAAAAGAAGGTGCTCTAAAGGATAGAACTGCATGTATGTTCAAGTGTATAAGATAGATGAGCATGTTACTATTTTTGTTAGATTGTTGATCAGAATTGGTATCAATCTTACTTTTTGAATGTCTACTTTGTATGCTTTAATTTTGTAACTGGAACAACTATTTTCAAGATGAGAGTATGCAACTTATCAGGTAGTGATTTCTTGGGGTTTTTGGTATTTTTTTTCCCTTAGGAATTCTGTATTTTTGCTACCATTTTTCCTGTTTTATTTGGTTGTTTTTTTTCTTAAATGAAATTTTAAAAAAAAGAAAAAAAATGAAATAAGACCATAAAACATAGCATTTGTTTTCTTTCCCAGTGGATTTTATTCTTAGTTCAAAAACTGAATATAAAGTAACAGGGCAGTGCAATAAAATCTAAATGATGCACACTGCATTTGTTTTTCTAGGGTGGCTTATGGCCATATCTGTAGAATGTCATTGTGTGTGTGTTCATGTACATGTGTATCTAATGTAAAACTAACTTAAACTGCAATGATTAGTACATGTGAGAGATATGTATCCAGCTTCAGTCTTCTTAACGGTTGCCAGTATTTCCAGCACCATTTTCTAAAGACTATCTTTCCTCCAACACATAGTTTTGGTTTATTTGTCAAAGATCAATTAGCTAACTGTGTCTGGGCTCTTTTCTACAGCCTCTGTTCTCATTGCTTGATCCACGTGTCTGTGTTTATCACCATAGTCTTTTGGTATGATTTGAAGTAAGGTATTGTGATATCTCTTGTTTTCCACTTATTGCCCAAAATTCCTTTTGGTACTGTAGGTCTCTTCTGCTTCCATATGAAGTTTAAGATTGTTTTTCTCATTTCATGAGCAATTCCATATTAATATTTCTAATAGGGGATATTTATATCTGCTTTTCATAAGAGTGCCATTCTTACATTCAGTAACCAAGCTGGTAAAATGGGAAGAGTACTTAAGATGTCATACGCTTAAAAGGTCACTAATATTTTCTAAACAAATATGTACAAGTCATCAACAATTATATGATAGAATATTCAACATCACTAACTTCATGGAAATGCAAATCAACATCACAATAAAATATCAGCCTATCAGTGAAAACACAGAAAGAGTCATTCTGGGATACAGACATGATAAATCATTATTTTCAATTGTCCTTTTTAATGGAAAGTCTATAGTAAAGTTTGTCTCTACTCTTCATGTATTCTGCTGTAGCATCTACATTTACCCCATCAAACATTTTAAGACATCAAATTCCTGCACTGCCGTGTTTTAGAAGATAATTCCAATCTGTTAAGTAAGTGAATGTGCTTAGCAAGCCACTAATTGCAAGTCTGGGTCATTAATCGTAGGCTTCCCTAGGTATACAGTTTGGTATATACTATAGTCTCAAGCTGTAACTTAAAGAAGCACTTTTCCATAGGTTTATTTTCATGAATACAGGAGTCAAAAATGAAATCCACAGCCTCTGGTTTTGTAGTGTGAACTTATCTCCAGTTCAACATCATGCTTGAAGTAATTTTAATGCCAGTTACCCCAGAACTCCCAAATTCTTGGTTGTCATTGTTATATTATGATTCAAAGACAAGCTTGGAGGTAACATTTGTACCAATCTATGATTTACATGGCTGTTTCTGCAAAAGCTTGTTTGTGTGTGTGTGTGTGTGTGTGCACGTGTGCAGGTATAGATACGTGTTTTGTGATTTGATATTTTTATTACTATATTTTGTGAGTAGATAAAAAAGTCTCTTAGCTTTAAATGTATAATTGCAGGTTTATATTGAGTTTTAAAGTACATATGAGCATATTGTATGGTTTTACATAAGGTACGTATACAATATATGCATCACTATAATATCAATTTCGGCAGAATCTCTGTTAACACACATTTTTGCTCTCATGTAGCCTGTTTATGTAATTCACTAGATCAGGTAAAATATATCTCTCACTTCCAGAGAGATGCAAAATAAGATGATTATGCTTATTTTTGTCATATGTTGCATTATGGAGCATTCCACTATGCTACAACCTCAGCCACAGTTTGAGTTCAACTAACTTATTAACTAAGTTTTGTACTAACATATCCGACCATAAGCCATTTAAGATTTTTGATAAATAACAAAGTAAGGATTGAACTCATTGCTCTTCTCCTCCAGATGTCAATGACGTAGTCATTAACAATAAACAGGAAATAAAATAGAAACAGCTTTCCTGTGTTTTATTGAAAGAATTATCACCTTTAATATTTCAGTGTAGGTTCTTTTAAACCTATATATAATTCTTGGTAATCAGCAATTATTTTTTGACTTAACAACTTAGATGCAAATAAAAAAATAAGATTGTGATGCTGTTACTTATACATATCACAGTGCAAAGCAAATATATAATAAGTAATATGCAATTTATAAAAATTCTTGAGAGAATAAGTACTTTTATAAACTTAAGGAGGTAAAAGAAGACAAGTTTGTCTATTAACTTACTAATACTCTCGCAGGTTTTAAGGTTATATACAAGAAATATATCTTCCAAGGTTTTAAGGGTCTCTACAAATAATTAAAGTGATTACATGTGACTCCACTAAAGAAAGAAACAAATGCAGATAAAAAGAAAAAGATAATTAATCAATGACTCTGATTTTATGTCAATAAAAAATTGAGGAAAAAAGATATTTGAAGAGCCTATGACTCATTTCTAAGGAGCATCAATCCCAAGACTCTAAATATCTCTTACTAAATGGCCACTTAAATGAATAAGCAGGCTGCTCCTGGCAGGAGATTTATATCTCATAGTGAAATTTCTAGAGTATGGAAAGCTGAGTAGGGTAGGTGGCAAAACTGAGTCAAGTTGCCTATTAGGCTGAATCAAAGAGCCTTGGCAATTTGGGAGAAGTGATATTTGGTTGAATCACTTTATTTTATCGATTCTTTGGTTTAGCATCCTTACTCATCTAGTCTGTTACTTCTCTTAATTGTATGTAATTATGTATGTCTATGTCAACCTAAACTGATTTTTATCTGATTGAGTTTTCTCTCTTGAGGTTGCTTCCTTTTGCCTAAGGCTCTGCATTGTCTTTCTCTGGCTACCACTGCTGCAGGGCAATGGGCTACTAATATTTCTGCTTTGTGTGTACCGTGAGAAATGACTGCCAATTGTATGCTCAGTAGCAAGCTGTAAGTCACTCCATTTATTTAAGATTGTAAAAGGTTGTGCTCAGGGCTCATCTATACAAATGAATGTGTAACACACATCAGGTGACAGAACAGCAACAGCGACAGATCTAAAGTGGGCTCTTAATTTAGGGATTTAGTGTTTAAAGCCTGGTCCTCTGCTTTCAGGGCCTTCACCTGAATCCTTTGCTGTTATTTCCAGTGGGGTAGTTCAGGCCTCTAATTAATTGGGAATAGGATACTGCTGACCAGATTGTCAGGCTAGTAGATCTAACACAGAAAGTGCTCTCACCTCAGGCATCTGTATCTGCTAAGCTTTGTTATTCTACTTGTTGTCTGTCTTAGGATAATGGAAGCCATAATATCTTCAAGGGACTGTAAAGACTGTCATGGGGAAGGGGGTAACCCATTCAGCTCCATTTATGACTGCACTATAATGGCCTGATTCACTGGTGAAATCTCCTCCTGTTCATACTTTCTTTCACATTACATTTGTGTTTGTTCATCTCTGAATCTGTGAAGTGATTGCTTCCCAAAAGCAATCCTAAATATCTAAAAACATCATATGATTCCTAGTGGATAATGCTCTCAGTGGCAGATGCTTTTGTAAAATAGCTCTAACTAAAATATGACTTGGGGGAATAATGAGTAACACATTCAAAATATTATAAACAATGACAGCATCTTATTGGTGTTCATGAAGAATGTATGGAGAAGCCTAGACTAAGCCCCTTCTCAGCTTTTGTAACCCAGACAGGAGAACTGTCCTCTGGGCAGTCATTCCTTAGCAATCTCAGAGCCATAGACAGACCCACCCAGAGTTTTTGAAGGGGGCTTCTGTGGTCTCTGAGTGTTGCACTGAGTTCATGGAGTGGAACATGCCTGTGATCTGCATGGCACATGTAAGACAAGTAACACTCCTGACTTCCAGCCACTAGGACACAAAAAGATTTTCAGACCTCACTGTTTAGTGGCTCTAGACTGCCCTCTCTAAGACCTCCAATTTTGTCACTGGAAAATTAATATGTCAGTTTAATGCAATAAATTTTGAAAAGTCAACAGAAATGCAAATCTGTCTTTAATTGCCTGCTTTCTGAAATATATGAGACTTCCTGACTGGCTTCCAACTAGTAAAATACCTTAAAAATAATATCCAAGATTTCCATGGAGGAAGTGTGGGCTCTGAGGTACAGACAAGATCTAAGACCCACATGACAGACTGAATTCTGTCTGTATCCCCCAGCGAATATTAGTATGAGCATCTCCAGGGCATAATCATGTGTCAGCCAGAGACAGCTGTGCCCTGGCCAGTGGATAAAAATTCACCGTGATTCCCAGACTGGTGGAGGAATGTGGGGGTTGAGTCTTGGGCTCAAAATGCAAAATCATCCACCAGGTGATGCTATCAAGAAAAGCTCACCTGCTATCATATCTAGAGAAATTAAGTAACTTCTGGAGTCAAATAAGTGTCTACTTAACCATGGACCAACATGTAGTGGACATAATGCAGCTTTCTGTGGTTTAATAGCAAATACTGTTTTCTGCCACACCTGGCACTGGACATAGGATCATATAGCTGCTGGATTCTCAGTGGCAGTGACTGCATTTTTGTCAGCAAATGATTCTTACACAAGTTTAGTGGAGTGACTACTGATGAGAACTTGTGACACACACAAGAAATGAATCAGTGTGGTGCTGGGGGGGGGGCACCTGAGCACTGTGCCCTGCCACATACAAAGAAGAATGGAAGAGGAAATGTTGGTTCTGAGGCTTATCCTGAAGGAGCTTGTCATGCTTGCTTAATGCTATGAACTTGGTTCTTATCATCATCAGAATAACTCAGAACCACTGAATTACTTCAGGCTTTGTTAGTTCTAGAAATACATTTTCAAAAGTTAGGACCATCTGGCTCCTTCAACCACAGGAGTTTTCCAACATGGTCCCACAATAAGATTCGTAATATGTATAAAATTACAGTATCTCATTCAGTAGCTCCTATCCACATTTGCTATTGAATTCTTGAAATATGGCTACTGAAAATTGAAATGGGCAGTGAGAATAATTCATAACAGGATTTGAAGACATAAAACCAATCAATTACATTCTCATTTATGCCATGCTCAAATGATTTTTGTTATATTGTATTAAATGTTTTTTATGAAATATAAATATTCATGACACATCATGTTGAACACCTGTAAACCCAGTGCTGTGGAAGGTTGAACTAGGAAGATCACAAGTTCCAGTCCAACCTGGCAATTTCAATGCTTAGTCAGACCCTGCATCAAAATTTATTAAAATGATATTAATTAAAGCAATAGTAATAAATAGGCTAAGGATATAGTCCAGTGTTGAAGGCCCTGAGTGCATTTCTCACCCTTGCAAATAAATAATTTAACAAGAAAAAAGCCTGTTTCTTCTTTCTTTTTTAGAGTAACTAGTAGAAAATTTGATATTTTGTTAACATTTTTAAGGAACTCAAACAAATTTATTTTTCTCTAAATTGACAGGAAATTTCCATTTACTGACGGTATGCAATATCCGTGGTCTGCGTTTTGTTAGTGCTGCCCTTCACAGTCTGATTTGCTTAGTCTAGATAGAGTCCAGAAACCTTTAATTTGACTCAACCTGTTTAACATAATCAGGAAACTTTAAGGCAGTGTGTAGGGCAGCTCAGATAATGATCATTATGAAGATAGGTGGAAAATGGTTTGGTCAGAAGCAGCGAAGGAGGAGCACAAGCAACTACCTCTTTTGACCAGCACTAGCCCTCTCCCAGCCTTTCTCTCTCATCCCAAGTCAAACCTGCTAAGAGCATAATTGGTGTTCTACTTCAGGAAAGACAAGTGTAAACAGCTTTTACTCTCCTTCAGGTTTTCATATTTAAAAGGAAAAAGTTCAGGATCATGGGTAATAAGAGAATTTGTGACTGGGAGTTCAAGAGAATATTTTGGAGGTCAGAACTTATATAGGTGCTCTTGATAGGCAGAATCTGGCACTTCTGTCTCTCCAAAATCTGCAAGCAAATAAAATATGTGGAATCAGCATTATGAAGTTCTTTGCAAATCTCAACTATCAGACTGCCCATTCTGTTACAAGTGGTTCAGTACCACACAGGGCTGAGTGAATACTGACTCACTGCAAAAAGGAAAACAAGTGAAACAAAGAGGATTGGGTATAGTGAGTATTGGCAATTGTCAGTGCCTCAATGCATGTGGAAAGTTTACATCCCTCCAGGTTGTATGAATTTAGAATTTTTACTAGGGAAAGAATTATTACTCATACCTATAGAGCTGGAGTTTTCCTATACAAAGGCCGTGACATAGGCCAATTGTGTTGGAAAATATCTGAGGCATTTGTTCTTGTGTCTAAAAACCTTTTAGTGATGCTTTCTCTTTACTTCTCAATTTTATCTCAGGGTGGTGCTGCTTAATCTGTTGATCATAAGTGTGAGAAGATCAAAAATCCTTAGATAGCCTTTCTTTATGTATAATTTTTTTCAATTTTTATCAAGGGAAGAATAACCAATTGAGTGGTAAAATAATCTAGGGAGATTTGAACCATGTTTTGATTAGATAAAACCATAACCTTGAATTCTCCTTGCATTTGAAACAAGCAATATTGTTTTATCATCTCCCTTGTCTGAGCCTTACTCTAGCCTCAGTGGAGCTCTTTGATTCCCTCCCCTGTTTGGGGGCCTGTGAGAAGCAATGAGAGGTGTCTGTGTTTTTGGCACTGAACTGTCCCACTCTCAATGTTGTGCAGACATCAGAGTGTGAGAGGCTCTGCCTCAGCACCCATGGTTCCATCCATGCCCGATGCCAACACTGTCTAGCTTAGCAGACAGAAGGAGTAGATGCAGCATGGGCCCTGGAATGGGACAGTCCCTGAGATATGGCCAGGGAGACAGCAGGCACATACCTGGGTGCAAGTCCATGGCAGTGGACAGCCAGTGTGCCCACAAGCAGCAGTGCCCATGAGGGGACACACCCTACAGACTGCTGTCATCACTAGGTGAGAACTGAAGTTCACAACAGCAGGAAATTTTCCCTGTGAATCAGCGTAATTGTTCAGCTACAGTGAGAGGTGGAAGCACTCTGCGTGCAGACATCTCAGCTTAGGTCCCAATGCAGGGTAGTGTGAAGCAGCCAGCCTCCATCTTGACACCAGCGCTGGGAGTAGAAGAGCAAGCACTGGGAGGACACTGACTTTGGCACAAGGGCAACATGAGCAGAGGTGGCTGTGCTGAGAGGCCACTGTCCTGGGTCTGAAGGGGGTGTGAGCAAAGTTGGCTGTGACAGCTGGCTGCTGTTCTGGGACCAAGGCATGTGTGAGCAGAGGTGGCTGTGCCAGCAGGCTGTTGTCCACGGACCAAGGCGGGTGTGAATAGAGGTGGCTGTGACCAGAGGCCATGGTGCTGGCCCTGAGGTGGTGGTGAGAATTGATAGCTGCACTTGGAGGCCATTGTGCTGGGCCTCAGGGGGGTGGGCAGGCCAAGAGATCATATCAGCAGGATATCCATGACACCATAAAGCACTCAACAGAGGAGCTAACTGTTGTGCGGTCAAGAGAAAATAGGGCCTCACCCAGTTAAGGTGACCTAGGAATTGCAGTTCCTGCAATGAAAGTGTACCTGGAACACTGAACACAGGCATTGGAAATCCATGAAGAAGTCAATGTGCTAAAAAGGAAAAAGGGTTCTGGGCATTGGAATTTTAATGGGGCAATATGAAGCCCAAACAGTGCTAAAGAGGAGAAGAGATCATGGAGAATCTAGTGATTTAGAGAGAGACCAGCCACAAAGTTGTCATCCATGTAATGATAGAGCTCTAAATTAGGAAAACGTTTTCTAAAGGTAAGCAGGGCAGTATCAACAAAAGATTGACAGAGGGTTGGACTATTTTTTGTACCTTGAGGTTATGTACACCAATGGTACCTACTTGTAGGCTTTTGATTGTTATAGACAGAAACAGTGAACACAAAAGGAAGGAGAACCTGTGGATGAAAAGGTATAGTGAAGAATCAGTCTTTTAAATCAACCAGAAAGAGTGGATATTCTCAAGGAACAATGTTGGGATTAGGAAGACCAATGGCAAGTGAGCCATAAGCAGTATAGATTTGTTAATCTCCTGGAGGTCATGTAATAACCTCCAATTACCAGATTTCTTTTGTATAGTGAAGATGGTTGTGTTCCAGGTGCAGTAGGGGGCTCAATATGACCAGCAGCCAATTGTTCTTGAATTAAGGCCTCCATTGCTCATAATTTATTTTAAGGTAAATGTCAATATTGAACCCAGAACTGAGTGTTGGTTTTCCATTTGAGAAGTGGGGGCTTTAGTGGCAGTGGAGGCTCCCAGATTCCTGTGTTTCCATATAAGGATGGAATTGAGAAAGCACATCATGTCCCCATATCACAAAGAAATGCCCATAACATATGGGTGAATGATGGCTTTCTGTTGTCCATTGTGAGTACAAGTGATGGGCTTCCCTTTGGAACACACTGTGGCAAGGGCCCCAAATGCCCCACAAGTGATGAACAGGTGAAAAAGATAAATGAGAAGGCCAGCGAGAGTGAGGAAAGACAGAGACATCAGCTCCAGTGTCTAGCAAACCTGAAAAGCTAATGTCAATAGTTAAAGAGGGGCTTGGGTGTTCTTCTCCCAGGGGAATATCAGCAGCCACCCTAGTAGAGCCAATTTTTCCATTTCCATGAGTAACATCTCCAACTATAGAGGAGACATAAGGCAAAACAATTAGTTGAGCTCAAGATTCAGAAACATTTAATAAAATGGGCAAAGGTGACCCCAGTTGAAGTGATAATATTGAAGTATCATCAGCATGAATGACACCAGGAATCACAAAATTGCCCCTTTTGGATGCATGTGAGCAAGGAAGAACTAGTCCCGTTGTTTGAGGAGGTAAAGGACCATGAGAAGTATTTGGAACTTTATACAGCTGAAATCCAGCCAGTGATCTAGGTGTGTTTTTGAAGTCATCTGCAGTTCAGACAGTGCTTTGGGGCTGGGCCTGAGGTAGTCTAGGCCTGCTGAAGGTGGGAGCATATGCTGTTCTTGTGCCTTCCCCAGTAGCAGGTGGGTCAGGTGCCTTGGGGCTCCAGGACACAGCCAGCAA
>PVJX010045147.1:0-12854 GCA_004027295.1 Dolichotis patagonum | reverse complement strand
CAGGGGCTGTTTGTGGCTTTTCCGGATCAGGTGCTGGAACCACGCAGTCACCCACGTTAGCTTCCTGGAGCTGCTGCGCCACAGGCCGAGTTGGGAACTGAAAGTGTTATTTTCTCATGGTGCCGGAGGCCCGAAGTCTGGCATCAGGCGTGGACAGCCGTGTTCCACCCGTGCTCTGAGGGAGAAGCGTTCCTTTCCTCCCGCAGCCTCAGCAGCTGCTGGCACCCTCAGCTATGCCCGCGCCATCGGGCTGGGCCTCCATGCTCAGGTCACCTTCTCCTCTGAGTGCCAGCCCATCTCCCTCCCCTCCCGCTGAGGAGGACGCAACATTGGCACTCAGGGCCCGCCAGGTAATCCACCATGATCTCCCCACCTCAAGATCCAGTGGGAGGCCATGTGTGGGAGCACAGGGCTGTCTTCCCAGCATTCCGGAGGCTGAGGCAGGAGGGCTGCACTTTTGAGCCCAGCCTGGGGAATTTGGCAACTTAGCAAGACCCTGTCTCGGAAAAGAGGGGTGGTGGCTGGGGATGTGGCTCTGTACAAAGGTCTGGGGTTCAATGCCCAGGACCAAGGGAAAAAATACTAATCACGGGACTGAGGATTTAGCTCAGTGGCTTAAGTGCCTGCCTGGCAAGCATGAGGTCATGAGTTCAATCCCTGGTACCGAAAAAAAAAATACTAATCATACCTGTAATGTCCTTTTCCCAAATAAGATTGCATCCCTGGGCACCAGGGGTAGGGGGTGGTCCTGTCTTGGGGAGCCTTTTTTTCGACCTACTTTCCCAGCTAACATGTACACCAGGGAAAGAGAGAGAACAATGTCTAGCAGAATTCCAACTGCACCGGCAAATGGTTCTAGAGAGAGAAGCAGGAGCAGGGAAGTGCTAGTGTTTCCACCTCTGGGGGCCCAGCAGGGATCCAGCCTTCAATCTTCATGTCAACATGTGTTATTTCTTCCTCGAGAGACGTGAAATGGAATGATCCAGAATTGCTGAGTGGAGCAGCTGGCCCAGGACGAGCGGGACCCCACCCGGCCAGCCTCTCCCGCCTCCCCCAGCCCATCTCGGGTGTTCTGGGCCACGGCAGGGGGGGTGGTTGGCCACAGCCGGGGTGAGTGCAACTGTTAGTGCCTCATTTAAAACCCACTGGTGAAAGGCTCATAAATCTCGCCCTCGGAACACCCTGTCCTCCTTAGGACAGGCCCGAGGGAGGCCACACTCCCTGGTGCAGTGAGGACGGTGCCCGGCAGGCTGCGTGTTTTCTTGGCAGGGCGTCCTGTGTGAGGGGTTTTGCACTGTATTCTTTCAGCTGTTCGTGTTAACAAACAATTCCAGGCATCTCTCCAAGTGTCCATGCTTCCCACTAAGTTCCATTTCAGGGGAGCCAGAAAGGCTCATGCTCCCCCAACCCTCTCCCCGCTGACCCCCACAAAGTAACTTAGCCAAAGCACTTCCTCCCTTCACACTGGCTCCTGGGCCAACCTCTGACCCTGCTGGAAGGGTCACGCTCCAAGTGTGGTTTTATCTGTCCATGTGTCCTAGCAGTTTCTACGAGTGAGAAGACTATGGCACAAGATGGTCAATCAAACAGGATAAGGAGACACAATCTAGGAAAAAGACAGATGAAGTCGAGGCTCAGGCTCAGGCTGTGCCCAGAGAGGGTCTACGCAGCCTGAAGTTAGAGGAGACTAAAGCACATTACAGTGCCTGTTCAGCGTCCACAGACGCATTCTCCCACTGGGGTCACATCATTAATACTCACGCCAAGCCCCGAGGTGGGCGCCCAGGATGCCTCACCTAGGGACAAGGTGGGCTCTCACCCAGTGTGCCTATGTCCTCTTGTTCTGGTCCTGGGTGATCCCAGCAGGTGGATGTGACCATGCACAGATTAGTCAGCAAGAGGACCATGGGAGTGGGGATGAGGAGCCTGCTTCACAGCACCGTTACCTCAGACAGGGCACACGTGGGAGGTGGAAGGGGTCCCCAGCAGTGCCACAGTAAGAAGACACTTCAGACAGAAGAAAGCTGTCCCTCAAAGGGCAGGGCCAGTGCGATGGAAAAGAAGTCACTTGGGGTCACCTATCTATCTGCAAGAAGGAGTCATGGCGGGAGGCACAGATGCTGGGTGGCAGGGTGGGAGATGGGGCTGGAGTCACTGAGTATCTCGATGGCAGGAACTGAACGGAGCTGTCACCAGGCGCGGTCCCTGAATCCTTTCCCTGCTTGCTGTTCTGTGGGGAGCGGCTGGCGTGGAGGAGAGGGCTCTCCCAGTGCTGGCAGAGGAACAGGTAGATTCTCCTCGGAGGGGTTTCCCTGTGTTAGTTCTGCAAGGCAAACCCACAAAACGAAATTGCTATGCACCTGACCTCACAAGCAGAAATGAACAAGTAATAACCAAGACCAAAGCAGAACTTTCTATCTCCAAAAACACAAATATTCCCAGCTGCAGACTGCAGCCCACCTCTGGCTCCCGAGGGCCTGCACTCTCAGCTCTTTGCCTGTGTACTTTTAAACTTCTGCCTAATAAATCCCTCTATGCTGCATAAGAAAGTTAATAATTGGAAAGTCCAGTCACTGACTTTCCAAGTTAGCAGAGGCAAGAATGAGGGCTTCTGACTCTCCAGGACTGTAAAGTTCCTGTAGGAGGGTTGAACAGCGCGCAGACTAGTTAAGTACAGAATGTTTAAAGCAGAAAAGATGCAAAGAGGAACAGATGGCAGGAAGCCATCAGGTGTGAGCAGGCGGAATTGGAGAGAAAAGAAAGTTCCAAAAGTATTACTCTATCTACTGAATAAAAACTCAAAGGGTAAGTCGAATTGTAGCTTACAGTATTAAGGGACAAGATTAGTAAACGGGAAGATAAATCTGAAGAACTTATCCAGAATGCAGCTGAGAAATCAAGAGACAAAAATGTGAGCAAATGTGAAAAAAAAAAAAAAAATGAAAGTGAAGGTCTGACGCAGGAGCTGGCAAACTGGGGCCCGAATGCCAAATCCAGAAGCTGCTGCCTGTTTTATAAATAAAGTTTTATTTGAACACAACCATGCTCATCTGTTCACGTTACTTATGGTTCCTTCTACACTACCAGAATTGGGTTGAATAGTTGGGAGACAGACTGTGTGGTCTTTGAGGCCCAGAATATTTGCTTTCTGGCCTTTAAAGAAAAATTGTGTTCCTGCTTTCACATGGATAGACGGATGGATGGACAGATAGATATAACTAAAGATATAGACTAGATGGATGCAGATCTAGATATTTAACTAGGAAGCCAGGAGGAAGACATGGAGAGAAAGAGAGGCAACATGAAACATAAGAACTAAGTTTTCCAAATTTAAAATGGGAAGCCACACATACAGAGATGACAACATGTTCCAAGCAAGATTCACAAAAGGAAAACGGGTCTGCTGCAGTGGTTGAATTGCATTCCCCCAAAAGATGTAAATATTCCTGTCAACATTCTTATTGGAAACCAGATCTTCACAGATGTCAAATTAAATGTCAATTTTTGTTTTTGTTTTTCAGGGCCGGGGATGAACCCCAAGGCTTCAGGCATGCTAAGCAGGCAGTTTGCCACTGAGTTACGTCTCCCACCCTAAGTTAAGAATCTTCAGATGAGATCATCCTGAATTTAAGGTAAGCCCTTAATTCAATGACTTTCTTGGGTGGTTTTATTTTGTTGTGTTTTAAGCAAAAAAGGGAGAAAAAAAGAGAGGAAGTGGAGTGGCAGAGGGGGAAGAATTGCCACATGAAAACCAGAGATGGCCACACCAAGAAACATGTGACGCCAGCAGACGCTGGAAGAAGCCAGGACAGATTCCCTTCTAGAACCTTCAGAGGGAGCGAGGCCTTGCCAACAACTCCATGTTGGATCTCTCGGCTCCTAGAATTATGAAAGAATAAACTGTCTGCTGCTTTAAACCACTCAAATTTGTGGTAATTGGTTATGACAGCCATGGGAACCAACCAATTCTGCCGTCCAGTGTAGTAAAATAAGAATGATTCCAAGTTCTTTGCCATTCCTACACGAAGAGACGGTGAATTCCCATCCCCTTGAATCTGGGCTGGCCTGTGGCTGATTTGAACACAGGAGTGACCCTTGGCCAGCTCCAGCCCCAAGCACTTGGAATCCCTGGCAGGTTCTGCTTTTATGCTTCTGGGAGCTTTGAGCTGCCACGTGAGAGGTGTGGAGACCCTGCTGTAGAGACCTTGTGTGAAGCCACCCAATGCTCCGAGCTGGCTTCCCTTCCCACCTCACCCCTGCCCCGTGCCACGGCCTGGCCTTCAGGATGAGCCCCTGGTGCTTTCTGGGCCCCAGGGCACTTCCCCAGGGGTTCCCGTCACATCTGGTGAGCCACCTTGAATATCTCCACCCAGCTGAGCTCCAAGGTAACCCCAGCTCCTCCCAGCGACAGCGTGTGCAGTGGACCACCCAGCCAACCCCAAGGGTCACCAGGCAGTGGAAACCTGACAAAGAGGACACGCTTACAGGTACCGGCACTTCAGGCAAAGGCAAGTGCAGAAAAGCGTTTGGTGACTGGCTCTTGTTCCCCGCAGACAAGCTGAACATCAGTTCTTTAGAAGTGCACGAGTGGGAGCTTATTAAATCTCCAGGCAAAAGTTAAGTCTTAGATTTTACTGTCCCAGGACTAATTTTTAAATCATCGTCACGGGTAAGTCCCCAGATACGACTGTTGGTGTAGGTAACAAAGCATTTAGAAATCAAGAAATCTCAGAAGACATTGTACTTCTGCAGAAGGGCGCATGCGTGAGGTGGCAGGCACGCAGGACAGAGGAGGGCGCCCTTTCACCCCTAACCTGGAGCAGCGCTTCACTGGTGGAATTCAAAGGCTTATAATCGCAGTGGGCTAACTCGAGGGGCGTGGGGCGGGGAGGCGGGGCTGCTGAGTAAGTTAGAGATGAGGGCGTGCGGTTTGCAACGCAAGATGCTTGGTTCTTACCTTGGAAACCAACTATGTTTAGGGAAAGGGTACAGGGTCATCATTTTTTGGAGCTTGCGATATTAATGGGGGCCGGGTAGAGGAGATGACCAAGTCATTTTAACCCAAAATGGCATTGCTTTGGCCTCGTGCTTTGACAGAAAAGATAAAGCCTCCCTCTCGTTCCACACATGGGAGTAGTTTATTGCTAATATGATTACATAACACCCCTTTTCACACCAAGTGTATAAAACTGAGCGAATAAAACCTTAGATTAATGAATATTGAGTCAAATCATCATTTAAAAAAAATTCATGGTTAAATATGAGCCTTAGGGTCAAAGCTATGACCACTAGGGGGAACTATAAAAGCAAAACGATGCTTCATTCAAGCTAACCATGCACACCCTAGTCAGAAAAAACCCTGCATGTCATGATTATCTTCCATTCAAGCCTCAGCAGCAGAAAAAAAGAAAAAAGAAAAGGGCATCATGAAAGAAAGGAAGAGAAGAAGAACTCATCATTCCTGAGAAAATAAACAGAGACCAAAATAAAGCCATGTGTCTTTCCTATAATTACGAAGTCCCCCAATAAAACCTTTATTCAGACTTTCGCAATGCTGCTCTTTGAAGATCTGACAGGGCCCCTGTGGAAATGACAATCGTGTGATGTATTTGCTGTTTCTCCACCAAGCACAGACTCGAAAGCTCTTCGGCCTTGGCAATGCTGCTGATTTATGCTTCCTTTAAACTCCTGCTGTACTTTTATTGGACGAGCCGTTCCTCCTGACCCATGGATGTCTCTGCTGAGCTTTTTAAAGCAAGCTTCTTTTTTCTAAATGACTTTGTCTCAAAATCTACCATTTCCAGGGGCCCTGGAGTCAGGGGCAAGTGTGAGGTGGGGAGAGGACACTGCCCCGAAATAGGACTATGGATAGCTGTGTTCTGCCTCTCGACCCCGAAAGTACCGGCAGTGGGGTATATTTTCTCCAGGAAAGAAACTGGAGGAGGGTTTGCCCTGGAGGAACTGATGTCCCCAACAAAAACAATTTACAGATACTAATAACTGCAGCCCCCCCAATAAATCCCAATAACCTCCCAACGCCCCCAGAGAGAAGCACTGTACATCCTACCAAACCCCACAGACCTTCCCCTAAGGAAGGTCTCTCTCTTTCTCATTCATATGTTTTGTTCTCTGTTCTGGTTTTCCGTTTGTTTTACCCTCTATTAGAATCATCCTCTAATATCATGATGTGCAGGCTTTTTCTTGCATCCTTTTTTTATTAGTACATTTTGCAGTACACGCAGTTTACAATCATGTGGGGGAGTGCACACACGTACACAATACAACTGGCTTCAGCTTTTTCATGCCCTTCTCTCCCACCTCCCCTAAACCCCTTTTCCTCATTTTCATTTTTGTGCATATCATTAATCTCACCTCATGTTTGTGACCTGTAATGTTTGCATTCACTGAAGTGATTAGGTCCCTGAGCTTGGCATGTCTTTATTCTACGTGTTTCTCTGCCCCTGCCCCTCACTCCTTGCCCGAGGTCCCCTGGGCCCCTCCCCATGTGGAAGAGACTTTGGCCCTGTCTCCTCCCCACCCTCACCATACTCTTGACTGGCTCTGTGGGCCTCACGCGAACGAGAGATTGATTCTCTGTGGTGTCCCAATGTGAGACGGTCTCGAACAAGACAGCTGGAAAATAAAAGAAAAAGAAACTCCGGCAGCAGAAGAAAACTTCAAAGAACGAAGGACAGTCTTCTCTATGAGAATACAATGCATGCATAAGACAAGGATGAGAGACCAAAGGGCATAACCGAAGGGTAGGGTGAGTAGTTGGGAAGGGATGGTGCGTTAGCTAAAACGGAAACCTGACAGTCTGGCTGGAAAATGGGTTCAAAAATTATTCTAGAAAGTAGAGTATGACAGCTAAACAAGAAAAGAAGAATAGTAAAACAAAACAAAACGCTCAGTATGGAAGTTGACATCCAAGAATAAGAGGTCTAAAGAAAAATAATAATATGGAAAGGAAAATTAAGTTTAAAATTTTTATTAATACATGATTATGATACAGAGTGAACACACTCCTCAGTAGGGAGTTGGTACACATCCATATCACATCTCAGGCTTTTTACTTCCCTCCCTTATCTTTCCATCCCTAGATACCTTTCCCATCTCCAAAAGGTCTCCCTTCCTGTTTCCTATCATCTGTCTTTTATTTTGTTCTTTAAATTATTTATACTTTGGGATTTTCATACTGTATAAGAAAACTCACACAATATTTAACCTGTGGTCTCAAGTGCACCCATTTTCCTACAAATGACTCAAATTTGTCTTTTTTATGGCTGAGTAATACTCCACTGTGTACATATGCCACATTTTGTTTAGAGAAGAAATTACTAAAGGAAAAAGACCCCCATTACTGCAACCACTGAGAAGCAAGCTTTTCCAGATTGAACAGGCCAGAGAGTGCCCAGCACCAAAATGGGGGACAGGCTTTTCCCACCAAAGACCTTTCTAGAAACAAATGTTAAAATATTTCAGAGGAGAAAAAAAGTTTTTCATGCTTTTACAATATCTGGAATGACAGCAGCTTTTCAACAGCAACACAGGACACTGGGAGACAGTAAAACAAAGGCTGCAAAGAGTTTCCTACCTAGAGTTGTGTAACTAATCCAAGTAGCCATTCAAGAAGGAGTGGGGCCCTCTTTCTTCCCAGGGAAGACACCGTCATGTGAAGTCTCAGACCTGCGACCCCGAGGCATCCCTTCTGAGAAGGTCACTGAAGACTGGCTTCACCAAATGGGAAGAAAACTGGGTGATACAAAGGGAGGACAGGAGGGGAATGAGGGGGGAGAGAGAGGAGACAATACATGACACACGAGCTTCTGTCTGAGTCTCAGAGTCCCCACAAAAATACTTGCCATCTGCAGAGGGAACTGGAGCAAATGTAGAGTAGAGAATCCCAGGAGACATTACCTTCATCGGTGATGAAATCCAACAGTAACAGTTGTACAAGACGACACGGGCACCTCTGCTTGAGTGCAGAACAGCTGCTGCAACATCAGTTAAACTGAGTCTTATTTCCTTATACTGGTATGTACAGAGCCGGCTACCGTATTTCTTCTCTTCAATTGGCTCTAAGCAATGCAAATAAGGCCAGCTGAGGTACTGATATGTAATCTCTGAAGACATCAGACAGTCTCCTGTTTCCTCACATAGTGCTGTCTGTAAAAGATCTGAGCACAGTAGGATGGCAGAGCCAGTCAGCTCCAGGAATGTCAACTGGGTGCGAGCCTCAAGGTAAAGAGGCTATGACTCCCCAGGGCACAAGAATTTACATATCAGAAACTGAAGCAATAACTTCCCAAAACAATTCATTGCCACCTTAATTAGATTATGCAGACTGATCCTTCTGTATGTCACGCTCCCTGCATTTTGCAAAGATGCTTTTCTTTCCACCTGCCCAGCCAGTTCAAGTTCCCGCCATCCTGTCACTCATCCCTGAGCCAGCCCCCTTCTTCACAACATAATACATTCTGGGAGGGGCCTAGGATTGGGGCCTTTGTCCGCACAGCCTCACGGGGATTGGACTTAGGACCTCTTGGCTGCTCTTAACTTTGAATGTGTCCTGGTGCCTTTACTCTCGCCGTGGGTTGCGTTGGAGGTGGCAGATTGGAATTAACTTGCTGGGATCCCAATGACGTCTCAGTGGGATTACAAATATAACTTTGTGGATTGTGAGGAAGACAGGAAAAGGGATTACAATACTCAGTATTTGGGATCACAATGAACAGTGATGGAGCAAGTGAAAATCCTGCGTCGTTCGCCAGTAAGAGCTGAAAACAGCCCCTGGCTAAGCAGCATGGCGGGAACTAACCCTGAGGAACCTCAGCCTGAAGGGGAAGCGAGGGTGAGACAACAAGACAGGGCCGCCGTGGGAGGTGCGCGGCTCTGGGCCGGACCCTGTGTGCGCGCGGCGGCGGTGGGGTTGTTATAAAGGGTATCACTGGGGAAATTGGTAAAATTCGAGCATAAGCACTGGCATAGGTAATGCTAGTGTTTGAACAGCAAATTTCCTAATCTTAATGATTGCACTGAGGGCTTGTTTTTAGGAAACGCGTCCTGAAGAATTTGGGGGTACAAGGAGAATGAGGGCTGCAACTTACTTTCAAATGAATCAGACGAAGGAAACAAGCCCGTGGGTGGGTGGGGGGCCCTCCGGAGGTCTTTGCACTACGCTCGCACTGCTTCTGTGAGCTCGGAATGATGTTAAAAGCTTCAAGACAGCTCATTCACGTCATTAAGAATTCACTTCCCCACTTCACATCTGATGGTTCAAAATGTGGTTTTACTAAAGGGCTAAGGGACCTGAAAGGCCATGTGCAGAGAGGTTTGAAAGCCTCTCCCCAGCGGTAACACGGAGGACTTTGACCTTGTGCAAAGGCTAAGCAAGGCCCCTGAGCCGGTCCCCTGTGCTCTGCGGACACCAGCCTGGAAGGAAAGAAATGTCCTATGCGACTTCTGTTTCTCTCCATGAAGACAAACTGGCAAACTATGTGTTCAGAACAACTATGGAAGCTGGAAAACGGCAAAGGGCAGCGGTCCCAGCTGCATCCTGGACGGATCCCGGGTGAAGGAGACCCTGAGAGATGAGCCCCGCAGCTGGTGCTTCTCCCACAGGAGCCTTTGCCAGCCTGAAACACGGGCCACTGTCAGGCGAGCAAAGCCGGCGTGGGTCTCACTGGGCAGGCCGGGAAGGAAAAAATAGACTTAGCAAGACAGCTAGAACTCCAAGAGCAAAAATCCTAGGCGGGAAAGAAGTGCAGGGAGAGGAAAGTCACGTTCCGTGTGGATTTTGCTTGAGGTATTTCCTGCCCCTGCGCTGACTCACAAATACACAGCTGCCGTAAGCAGGCAGCACCAAAACGGTCTTGGAAGATGCGCGGATGCACAGGAGCCCTGTGTCTCCTGGGGCCTCAGAAAGTGATCTGATGGGTGTCCTTGTAAGAGGAGGGGACACAGAGACACGGACAGGAAGGGCACGGGACCGTGGAGCAGAGATCAGGGACGCCTGGGCCCCCAGGGATGCAGGGGCCTTGGGAGGCACAAGGAAGAAGGGTCCTTCCCGCGGCCCGCAGAGGCCGGGACGCCCGACTTCCTCCCCAGCAGGCCCGAGGGGATGGGTTCCTCTTTCTCTAAGCATCGGGAAAGCCCCAGACCTCACTCGTGGTCATTGGTTTTAAATCGGCCCAGAAAACAAAGAAGTTTCACGGCGCTGAAGACGCAGCAAGCAGAACTCCAGCCAGAGAGGAGGAGTCGGGGCCCCATCCCAGGCTGACCCCCAAGCCCCAGAGGGCCGGCACCTAAAGGCCAGGCCAAGGCTTCCCAAGGATGGGCAATGCCAAGATGAGCAGAAGGGACAGGTGGAACTGGGGTCAGATCTAAGGGGGCCATGATTAGGGTGCAGGAAACATCGAGAGAGGGTGGGGAAAGGAATTTTTTTTGTCTTTTTGAGACAGGGTTTCACTATGCAGCTCACATTGGCTGTGAACTCCTTTTGTAGCCCACACTGGCCTCGAACTCCCAGCAATCCCCTGCCTCAGGGCAAGGAATATTCAAATAAATACTAAACTGAAAACTTCCAAAACTGACAAGGCACCAACACCCCAAATCAAAATGCTCCACCAACTCCAAAGAGGATTCAATCAGCCCAGGAGTTCACTCACGGTGGAGTGCTTGCCTGGAGAGTGCAAGGGCCTGCATTCAATTTCCACTGCTTCCTAAAGATGAATTCTTCCCAGGCAAATCAGTGTAACTGATGAAAACCGAGACCCAGCAGGCCATGGTGATGCACACCTATAATCCCAGCCACTTGGGAGGCTGAGGCAGGAGGACCCCATGTTTGAGGCCAGCTTGGACAACTTAGCAAGACCCAGTCCAAAAAAAGAAAGGGAGGGGAAAGGGGAAATGGGAAGGAGGGGGCAGGGAAAAGGGTCCCCTGGATTTCCATCCCTACTACTGGGCGGGGGACCAAAGCCAAAGCAAACCTTCTCTTCTTTCACAGCTTTACTGAGGTACAACTGAACAGTAAAATTATATGTATTGAGATGTACAACACAATGAATACACGGTGAAATGATTACCAGCATCAAATTACCACAAACATCACTGCAGTTAGTTTCTACTTGTGACAGGGAGGATGCTTAATACCAGCTCTGGACCAAGACTTAAGTAAAGAATACAACAGAATTAACTGTAATCAACACATCTAGGAAGCAGTTAAAGCAAAGAAAGGGCATGGTCTACACACCTGTAACCTCAGCACTCTGGGAGGCTGAGGCAGGAAGATGGCTAGTTTGAGTCCAGCTTGGGCATTTAGCAATTTAACAAGACCTTGTGTCAAAATAAAAACCCGAAAGGGCTGGAGATGCAGCTTGGTGTGAAGGTACTGGGTTCAATCTCTACAGAGAAAAAACAAACAAAAATCATTCAAAGGAGCAAGAATTAGACCCACAACCAACTTTTCAACAGGAATACCAGAAGCCAGAAGATCCTGGCATAGAAAGGAACCCACTTAAAGGGGTGAGAGATGTTGACAAAAATCCTGGCAGGAATATCAAACCTAACGGTGAAATGCTCAACTCTCCCGTGAGACCGGGAAGGAGGAAAGAGGTTTCCTCTCCTCAGTTCTCTCTGGAGTTGCCTGAGGTGTGAGTCAGTGCAGAAAAGCAACAGACACAGAAAATAAGAGGCAGGCAGTGCTGTGGAGCAGCAGTTAGCAGTTTCTGCAGACAGAAACAGCATGTGCCCCAGGCAGCTGGCTTTTGGGGCTCTCCCCGTCCCCGATGCAGGGATCTAGGTGACTGTGCAGTGGGCACAGTCCTTGGGGGGCCACCCCATCCCCTGGGGGAGCCCCCAGGGAAGAGATAGCTGGCTTGACGTAGCCAGCCCTGGCCAGGCACACAGCGTCCAGCTGGTGGCTGATGGGGCAGCCCAGCAGTTGCACACTGCAAGATGGGCGCTTGGGTACCTGTGCATTCTGCATCTGCCACGTAAACCTCCTCGTGCCCAGTGGAAAGTGACATTAAATGATCAAAGGCAAGTCAGCCACTGTGGCACACTTGGGAGACTGAGGCAGGAGAACTGCCACAAGTTTGAGGCCAGCCTGGGCTACACAGTGAGTTTAAGCCCAGCCTGAACTACATAGTGAGACCCTGTCTCAGAAACTTAAAACACAAACAAAGCGACCAAAACCAACCAACTATGACAAGTGGAGACAGACTGCAGGGTAAGGGAGAAAAGGAAACAAGTTTCTTTCAGTGCCTTTGATGTCACTTCTTTCCTGCTTTTGAACAAGGGTCTTACATTATCACCTTGCCCTGGCCCAGCAGGTAAAGTCAGCATTAGGAAGAACGTGGGGAGCGCTCAGAGTGTTGGGGGGGCAGAGAGGAGAGGAGCTGGGGAAGTTTCCTGTCACCTGCCCCGCTCTCCTGAACACACATCCTTCACCAGACAGAAGTCCGAGCTAAGATGCGTGCATCGTGGGGCACTGTCCTTGGAGAATGCAAATTCTTACAAGACCCTAAGGTAAACAGTCTCTTTAGGTGCTCTTTAAAATGTGTAAGTAGTTTAGTATGTATTTCCAAAAAACAAGAACTCTTTTCTTAAAACCTAGGAGCACCGTATCACCATCCATGGTACCTGGAAAAATCCACACCAATGCTTTGATAGTCTTGAATACCAGGTTTCCCCTTATCCTGGTTCTCTTATATTGTAATCCCAATATGGAATGTTGTAATCCAAGTATTGTAATCCCTATTCTAATCTTCACAATTCAGAAAGTTGTATTTAAAATCCCATTGAGATGTTATTGGAACCCTGGCAAGTTAGTTCTAATCCACCACCTTCAGTAC
>PVJX010045146.1:0-12856 GCA_004027295.1 Dolichotis patagonum | reverse complement strand
AAATCATACGTAGAGGAACTCACTCAGGACCCTCCCTGTCTCTCAGGAGCTACTTTGCAAAAGCCTTTCCTACTCTTAACCTCCATCATTCCTTGGAATTCATTCTTTTTTTCAGGCAACATGAGCTTGGTATGTCTGACATCTGGAAGGGTGGGATGTATATTTCTCTGATATCCTTTTGGAGGCACCAGGAACAAAATTGGAAGGAGCTAGCAGTTTGCTCTTGTTTCTGGAAACCCCTAAATATTTTACATTGAATCCTAGATTGGAACTCATTTAAGTAATCAAATATTGTCATCTCCTGTTTGCCAGTGTCTTATGCGTTATGATGGTTGCTAATGCCATTTTAAATATTGATTGTTATGTGGGTTTCCGTGGTGGAAATTTTTTATTTTTGCAAAAAACCAAAAAGCTTTTTAGTCTTTACTTGATGTCTCAGTTACTTGTCTCCTTGCTGACAAAATACCTGACACCAAAAGTTAAAGGAGGAAAGGTTGATTTGGCTTGCAGTTTCAGTTTGCAATTGGCTGGCCTAAGGAGATCTATTGCAGATGAGAAACAGTTCATGGTAAGCAGAGGTACCAAGCAACAGGGAGATGAGCATAGCTCTTTCTTTCCATTATATCTTATCCAGACTATTTAGGGTAGGTACACACACACCCGTAATCCTGGTGTCTTTGATTTTATCCTTGTAACCATAAATTAATCCCAGTAGCACACACTCTATATCCATCCAACTTAAAAAAAGCCTAAATCCAAAGTCTCTTCTGAGATGCATGTCAAACTCTTAGCTGGAAATCCCTGTACAAGCGAAATAAAAGTTAAACATTTCCAACATACAATGGCACAAGGTAGTCAATTCCATTCCAAAAGTAACAAATAGGGGGATACGAAGGAAGGGGACAAAGGAAGTCCAAATTCCAGAAGGGCAAGCATTAAGTCTTATAGTTATAGGCCCAACATCTAAGAGAATCTGGACAAGATGTGAACTGTAAAGGGCTTGGAGGTGTCCTCCCCATGAACGTCCTGGCTGTGGTTGTAGCACCTAAAGCTATTCTCTGGGGCCAGCTCTGCTCCCTTCTTGCAGTTATCCAAAAATGGTACACATTCTTGGCTTCTTCAAATTTCTGGGGCCTCCAGTGCACCTTTGGCTTTATGTTCATCATTTGACACATTACCCTCTTGTGGGTATACTGCCTGGCTTCTCCATCCTTCTGAACTCTAGGTGGAAGATTTCCTGACACCACAACTCTTGCATTCTGCATGTACCTAAAGCCAGCACCACATGGATGATGCCAAGTTCTGTTGCCCCCGAAGCATTATCCACACTTCTTCTCCCTTATCTGTGGGGGCTGAGTGCCTATGAACCAAATCCTGGAGAAGGAACAACTTTCCTAAGGCATTGTTAATCTGGAACTTCATGCTCTTGGGCTCACTTTTCAAAGCAAAGTCTTTTGCTTTTGCAATTTTAAGGCTTCAAAGCATTGAGTCCTGCTAGCTCATATGATGCCCCCAAGCCATCTTTTCTAGTCTCTTGCTCCTTCTCAACAATCAAGACGTCCTCTGGTTTATCTTTGAGCCCACAGTTTTGCTGGAACTTACTTGTTCGTCAAACTCAAAAAAATGTTTTAAATCATTGTGCCATCCTCTGTAATCTTGATTCTAAAAACAGATATGGCTAAAAGTCCTCAGCAGTAGCCATGCCAATAGCCCACCATTAGACTGTCTGAAATTTTTTCTGCTGGGTTAGTCCATCACCTTTAATTTCAGTTTCAAGCAATGTCTCTGGATACACACAAAATGCTGACAAACTTTCTGTCAAGCAAAAACACTTGAATTGCTTGGTTTTTATGAGATGGATCAATTTCAGGCAGGTTTTAGAATAATATTGATTGACAGTTTGCACAGGTGTATCTGAGGACTCAGACAGAGGTTCTGGGTCATGTTTTGAAAGTTCATTTCTGTTTGTGGTAGTTTTTGTCATTATGTCAGTATGTGATAATCGGCTTCTCTTTCCATGTCTGAAAATCTTATTTTCCTTTACAATGGGAAGCTTCCATTCCCCTAGAAAATAAGTGCTTATCTAGAAGGGCACTAATGTTAGGCATTTTGTATAGATCACATAGACCCCATTCTTGGGTTAGAAGATATTGGAATCCATGCTCATTCAGGAAGACACATACAAGAGTTTTGTCTGATCTAGTGTCTGGGTAGGAGTTTCTTATGCAACTGGCAAAAAACACCCTCATTTTGAGACACAGAGGAAGGAACCAATTCCTAAGTTACACCAGAGAAATCTACTTACAAAAACGTGCATATTTATATGCTCAAAGCAATAAAGTTTAAAGTAGCATCTCTAGTGTTCCCTTTGATTTCCTTCTCTCTTGCTCTCTCTCAGAATGTTAAAAAGCAGTCATTCAGTTTCTTTGATTATTGCTGTAATTTTCTGTTTGATAATGCAGTGGAGTCTATAGTAGCTTTTGTCAATGGAGTGATTTTTTCTGAGGACTGGAAATCAACCTTCGGAAAGCTGTTGGTCATCATCAGCTTTCTGTCCTTGAGAGGCTAAAGATTTAGTTCTTGTGCCATGCTTAGTCATTCTTCTGTTCCTTCTTCACTGTGATGACCTTGAAAAATAACACAAGCAACAACAGCATTTTGTCCATCACAGATCATTTCTCTGTGGCTGCTGAACTTTAGGACCAAGTTTCCAGAATAGTGAGTTTCCAACTCCCTTTGATCTTTGTAGCTTGAAGCTGAACTTCACTTATGTATAGGTTATATTCTAAAAAAAATCCTGATCTATATTTAAGCCTAATTCTCACCGAAGAATTACAAAATTTTATTCCAAATTATCAGTTTTTCTGCCCTTAGACATAACTGGAAATTAAGAGCTTTCACTTTCCTCTCCCTTCAAAGATGTTGCTTCTCAGGGTGGAATGACTGGTTTTTATGGCACAAACAAGTTCATTGCTAAAACAAAGAAAATATTCTTATGGACTCTTACAGGTTTAGTAACAGTTTTAAACAGAAACAATTATTAAAGAATGGCCACAGTCACCATTTTCTAGAGGGCTACATCTCTTGCCATGATTTCCATCCATAATGTCTTTCCAGGCTAGGTACCATTCTTAGGGATATACCAACCAATATTCTGAAAAAGGGAAGACTAGAGCTAAGTATGATTCACTGGTCACAGGCTCACAAAGAAGGTGGCCCAAGGCACATGGTAACAGCAGTAACCACTGTTTTGTCCTCTTCCTTGCAGCATCATTCCACCAGCACAGGCACTGGATGGGCTTAATTCTAAGAGATGCCTTAGAAAGGGCACAGAGCAAGGGGCATAGACAGAGAGATTTTCGTTGTCCTTAGTTATTTTCAAAGTGGAAAGAAATTGTCATATGGGAGGCTAGATTGAAGCTTTGGCAGGCCAACTTCCCTCACAGTTTGAATACATACTTAGGTTCCAAAGAGCATCTGTGCTGAAACCCGGCCTGGACAACCCCTTGAAAACAACATAATTGAGATTACTTTTAAGATTTTCCCTTTATAGAAATATTGGTGAACCTTTTAGAGCTTTCAATGATATAAACAGCCTGCTGAGGCATGTATGCCATTGATTTGCTACTATTGCATAAGAGGGGACAGTTATGTGTGGCTATGAAAAATAATACCTATCTTCCTTCTTAACCATCAGCATATGTCCTTCTTAAAAACCATCTCTGTGTGTTCACAGGTCTAAAAATTTTTTCTTCTGACTCATAACAGCAGATCTATGTTCATTGCTTTTTAAATTTTATTTAAAAAGAAAAGAAAACAAAACAAACAAAATAGAAAAAAGGATACCAACAAACCAAAATTACAATGAAAAAATGAAAAGACCAAAAAATACTAAGACATCATTACTGGAAAACTTACATAGTGTCATCTTGGAAACAGTTGTTCAAATCACAAAGTTAAAACATACAAAGTACACATTCAAGCAATGATATTGTTAACAGTTCTGTTCCATGATATAACAAAAACAGTAATATGGTCATTCATCTTACACACATAAACATACATGCAATTATATCCTTTAGAATACATTCTTTTCCTCTTGTTTTTACAGTAGCAATTACACATTTTGGGTTTTAATACTCCTAAAGTTCTTATTACTTTTTATACTAGATAAACAACATGATATTTATAAATATATTTCTTATTCATTTCACTAATTAGGATAGTTTCAAGTTGTCTCCATTTACCTATGAAGGCCTGAAGATCATTCTTCTTCATAGTTGAGTAATACTCCATTGTATAAAAATACCACATCTTTTTCATCCACTCAATGGTTGATGGGCATCGTGGTTGTTTCCAAGATTTAGGGATTACAAATTGTGCTGCTATGAGCATGGGTGCACATATATCACTGTGATATGAACTTTTCATTTCTTCTGGGAAAATAACCAGGAGGGGAATAGCTGGGTAGAATGGAGCTTCCAGTCCTAGTCTTCTGAGAATTCTCCACATTGATTTCCATAGTGGTTGCACCAGTCTACACTTCCACCAACTGTGGAGCAGTGTTCCTTTTATACCACAGCCTCGCCAACATTTGTTATTAGTTGATTTCTTGATGGCAGCTATTCTTTAAGGGGTGAGATGAAATCTCAATGTTGTTTTAATATGCATTTTTCCAATGACGAGTGATGGTGACCATTTCTTCATGTATTTACTTGCCATTTGTATATCTTTATCTGAGAACTGAGTGTTCATCTCAGTGGTCCATTTTTGGAGAGGGTCTTTGATTTTGAGTGGCTTGATGTTGTTCAGATCTTTATATGTTCTTGATATAAGTATTTTGACTGAGGGGTTGCTGCTTAAAATTCTCTCCGATTCTGTGGCTTTTCTTTTTGCTCCGATTGTGATCTCATTTATAGCACAGAAACTTTTCAATTATATGAAATCCCAAATGTTGATCCTCTGAAGTGTTTCCCATGCAGTTTGCATTTTGTTCATGAATTCTTTGCCTACCCTTATGTCTCCAAGACTTCAAACTACCCCACCTTCCAGTAGATTTAGTGTTTCTGTTTTAATGTTTAGGTAATTGATCCATTTAGACTTTAGTTTTGTACATAGTGATGAGCATGGATCTAGTTTCAGTCTTCTGCATATGGAGAGCCAATTTTTCCAACACCATTTATTAAAGAGGCTATTAAAGAGGCTATTAAAGAGGCTTCCAGTGAACATGTTTAGCCCCTTTGTCAAATATCAGGTGGCTGAGTGTCTTTGTAATTATACTTGCATCTTCGAATCTGTTCCATCACCCTCGGGTCTATTTCTTTGCCAGTACCATGCCGATTTTATCACTGAGGCTTGGTAGAACAGTTTCAAGTCAGGAATTGAGATGCCTCCTGCCTTGTTTTATTGCCCAGAACTGCCTTTGCAATTCCAGGTTTCTTCTGTTTCCAAATGAATTTTAGGAATATTTTCTCTAGATCTATGAGGTATGTCAATGGTATTTTGATTGGGATTGCATTAAATATTTATAACAGTTTTGGGTGTATGGCCATTTTCACAATGTTGCTTCTTCTAGCAATGAGCAAAGAATATCCTTCCATTTTCTAATATCCTCTTCAATCTCCTTTTTTAGTGTAGTATAATTTTCAGCATAAATGTCTTTTACAGTCTTTCTTAGGATGATTCCTATGTATTTCATTTTTTTGGATGATATTGTGAAGGGTGATATTTCCATAATTTCTCTCTCAGTGAGTTTCTTGTTTGGGCAGAAGAATGCTATTGATTTTTGTGCATTGACTTTTTAGCCAGCTACACTGCTGAATTTGTTTATTGACTCTAGCAATCTTTTAACCGTGTTTGTTGTGTCTTCTATATAGAGTATCATGTGATCTGCAAATAGTGATAATTTTACTTCTTCCTTTCCTATCTTTATTCTTTTTATTTCTCTCTCTTGTCTGATTGCCCTTGCTAGTGTTTCCAAAATTATACTTAAAAGGAGTGGTGATAGTAGACATCCTTGTCTTGTTCCTGATTTTAAATTGAAAGATTTTAGCTTTTTCCATTTAGTATAACGTTTCCTGTTGGTTTTTTTTTTGGTTTTAAAGAGAATAAAACAAAAGAGGGTAGAACAGAGCAGATAAGAACAAGACAGCATAGGCAACACATTACTTTACATTAAGACAACCAGACATTAACAGTAGCTATCACACTATCTCTTTCTCTGCTATAGTTGAGCATAGTTTCAAATACAATAATATCAAACATAACAAAATATTATAAATCCATTCAAAGAGTGAAAGAATTACAGGGCATTCTGAACCAAATAACAGAGAATGATCAATGGGTACTATAATATCTCATTTTTGATAAAAAAGTTTTTGTTTATTCTATCACACATATTGACATCCCAATAAGACACATTGTGATAGATAGAACCAATGGTAGTAGAAGAATAGAAGCATGGTAGGACTTCTAAGAAGGATGATATTAAATCAGCAATAGCTGTCATAATGTTTTGTTTTCTTCAAAACAGCTGTTCATACCGTCACACATGATATACTCAATGACTGAGTTACTTTTCACTAGTCGCTGAGACAAAATACCTGATGCCCAAAGTTGAGAAGGCAAAGGTTTATTTCTTACAGTTTTTGGAGGTTTCAGCCAATACTCCATTGGCTCCAATGCAAGATGGCATGGCAGAGCCACAGTTCATGGCGGCTGCAAACAGCAAGCAGAAACCAGCAAGAAAGAGAGACACCTTCTTCCTGCCATTACATCACATCCTGGCTCCACACCCTAGGAGGCTGTAGCACTGACACCATCAATCCAAGCACTAGACAATGAACCAGTCACAAATGTAAAATGCAAATACATGAGGCCACCGACATAAACCATGACATTACACCTCTGGCCCCCAGAGACTCATGTATTACCTTTCTATAAATGATATTTAGTACATCTCCAAAAGTTTCCAAAGTCCTAACATTTTCAGCATTGCTGAGAAGTCCAAGTCCCAAGTCGCCTGCAATATCTATGGCAAACTCAAAACTGTAAACCCCTGTACAAGTGAAACAAGGTTAAACATTTCTGAAATGCAAAGGCAAAAAATAAAAATCACCATTTCAAAAGTTACAAATGGGTGAATATAAAGCATTGGAAACAAAGCAAGTCCAACAACCAGCAGGGTGAACATTAAGTCCTAGAGTTCCATGCTCAGCATTTGAAGCAATCTAGTTGCAAGCTCCGAAAGGCTTGGGTGATCCCACCCCTCATGGCACTTCCAGGTATTTCTTCTCCCACAGCTTCTCTCTTAAACCTTCTCTACTCAGTTTTTGCAGCTTTCCTAGGATGATCCATGTTCTTGGCTTTTCCAAACTTCTGGGGTCTCCACTGCACCTTTCGCTTCACCCTTACATCTTTACAAATTGCTCTCTCAGGGGCACACTGCTTGCCCTCCCAGGCCCTTTGCAATCGAGGTGGAAACCTTCTTACCCTCAGAATTTGTGTATTTTCTGTGCACCTAAAATCAGCACCATGTGGATGCCACCAAGGTCTGCTGCCAGCTGGAGCAGTAGCCAGGCTTTTCTCTCTCTTGGCTGTAGGATTCGATTGCCTAGATTGCTGGTTAAACCCGATTGTGAAGAAAAGCTTTCTATGTTGCTGCCATTTTGGAACCTCATGTGGCTTCCCATGCCATGTGAAGCATGGTGCTCTGAAGCTTTCTCATCTGAGAAAATTCTTTCACTATTGCAGTTTTGGGGGTGCAAAAGGTGAAGACCCACTGTTTCTTGGATGCCCTCTGGCCATCTTTCTTATCTCTCTGTTTCTTCTAAACAATCAAAGTCTCAGCACTATCTTTAAAACCCACAGCTTTACTGGAGTTTCCTTCTGGCCAAAATCAGTGTTTTAAATTATCCTGCTGGGCTCTTTGCTCTTGATTTGCAACATAGATCTGGCTAAAAGCCCACAACAATAGCCATGCCACAGCCTCAACATTTGACTGCCTTGAAATTTCCTTTGCCAGATTAATCAGTCCGTTACCGTTAATGTCAGTCTCAGGCAAAGTCTCTGGGCATGAGCAAAATGCAGACAAACTTTCTGCCAAGCCATAACACACATCATAGGGAGTCCAACAACCAATGCAGTTCTTCTTCTAAGCAGAAACCTCCCAAGGCTGGTCTTTATCATCATGCTTTCAAGCCTTCTGGTCTCCTCAGCTCTGACCAGAATCTCCTCTACAGAACAACCTAAGTTGCTCAAGCACTGTGCATTCGGGCAACATGTCTGAACCTTTCCAAACTCTGCCCACAAGCCATTTCCAAAGCCTCTTGAAAAACATGGTCAGGTATAGTGACAGCAATGACCCCACTCTCAGTACCACATTCTGTCTTAGTTACTTTTTACTAATCGCTGAGAGAAAATACCTGATGCCAAAATTTGGGAAAGGAAAAGTTTATTTCTTACAGTTTTTGGAGGTTTCAGTTCATACTTCATTGGCTCCAAGGCAGGGTGGCATAGCAGGGCTGCAGTTCATGGCGGCTGAAAACAGCAAGCGTAAACCAGCAAGAGAGAAGCACACCTTCTTCCTGCCATTACATCACATCCTGGCTTCACCCCCTAGGAGGGTGTAGCACTGCCACCATCAATCCAAGCACTAGACAATGAACCAGTCACAAATGTACAATGAAAATACATGAGACCTGGAGGCCACCAAAATAAACCATGAAAGTCAAACAAAACAGAATAAAACGATTCCAACTGATGAATGAAAACTTTGAAAGGCTTCACAGCTATGAGATGGGGACTCATGCTTACCGTAAAATCTTATATAGTCTTATCAACTCTCATAATAGGGAGACTACACAGTATTTACACATGTGAGTCTGGTTTATTTCCCTTATGAGTATGGTCTCAAGTCATGTCTCTTTATTTATAAATATCTCAATGTGATCATTCTTTATAGCTGAGTAGTACTGCATTGTATCAAAATGTCACAACTTTTTGATCCATTCCTCAGTTGACGGGCACTTAGGTTGTTTCCGAGATCTGGCTTTTACAAATTGTGCTGCTATAAACATGGGTGCACATATATCACTGTGGTATGATGTTTTCACTTTTCTGGGAATATGCCTAGAAGTGGAATAGCTGGGTCAAATGAGACCTCCAAACCCAGCTTTTTGAGCAATCTCCAGACTGACCTCCACAGTGGTAGCACCAGTCTACACTCCCAAAAACAGTGCAGAAAAGTTCCTTTTTCCCCACAGCCTCTCCAGCACTTGCTGTTGGTAGTTTTTTCTTTCCTGGCTGTTCTTTCTGGAGAGAGATGGAATCTCAGTGTGGTTTTAATTTGCATTTCTCTGATGACTAATGATGATGAACATTTCCTAAAGTGTTTATTTGCCATTTGTATTTCTTCATCTGAGAACTGTTTATTCATTGCTGATGCCCATTTTTTGATTTGGTCTTTGAATTTTGAGGGTCTAATTTTGTTTAATTCTTTATAAGTTCTAGACTTATAAAGTTCCTTTTTCTGAGGGACAATCCATTAAGATTTTTTCCCAATTTGTGGGTTTCCTTTGCACTCTGCTGGAAATCTCTTTGGACATGCAGAAACTCTTTAATAAGATATGGTCCCAGTTATTGATTCTGGGAATTATTTCCCATGCAGTTTGATTCTTGTTCATGAATTCTCTACTTACCCCTGTATCTTTAAGGTTCTTACCTACTTTGTCTTCCAGCAGATTTAGTGTTTCTGTTTTAATATTTAGATCTTTGATCCATGTAGATTTTAGTTTAGTACATGGTGATAGGCATGGGTCTAGTTTTAGTCTTCTCCATATGGATAGACAATTTTTCCAGCACCATTTGTTGTAGAGACTGTCATTCTTCCATTGAATATGTTTGGCCCCTTTATCAAAGTAAAGGTGGTTGAGGGAGTTTGTGGTTGTGGTTGTATCTTCCAATCTATTCCATTGATCTTCAGGTCTGTTTTTATTCCAGTACCATATTGATTTTATTACTGTAGCTTTGTAGTATAATTTCAAATCAGGGATTGTGATGCCTTTGGCCGTGCATTTGCTGCTTAGAATTGCCTTTGCTATTCTAGGTCTTTTCTGGTTCCAGATGAATTTTAGGAGTCATTTCTCTAAATCTACGAGTCATATTAGTGGTATTTTGATTGGGATGGCATTGAATCTGTATAGTAATTTTGGGAGAATGGCCATTTTCACAATGTTTGTTCGATTTATTTATTCAGGGTATTACAATTTTCACTGTATGGCTCTTTTACTTCTTTCATGTGATTAATTCCTAAGTATTTCAATATTTTGGATGCTAGTGTGAAGGGTGTGGCTTCTCTTACCTCTCTTTCAGTATTTTCATTATTAGTGTATGGAAATTCTAATTATTTTTGACTACTGACTTTGTATTCAGCAACATTGCTGAATTTATTTATTATATCTAGGAGATTTGCAATGGAGTTTTGGGGGTCTTCTATGTGAAGTATCATGTCATCTGCAAATAATGATAATTTAACTTCCTCTTTTCCTATCTTTACTCTTTTCATTTCTCTCTCTTGTCTGATTGCTCTGGCTAGTATTTCCAGTACTATGTTGAATAGTAGCAGTAATAGTGGATATCTTTGTCTTGTGCCTGATTTTAAGGTACAGGCTTTCAGTTTTTGGCCATTTAATATGATGCTCACTGTTGGTTTGTTATAGATGGCCTTTATCATATTGAGGTAAAGAGCATCTATTCTCATTCTCTGTAAGGTTATTATCATGAATGAGTGTTGGACTTTATCAAAAGCTTTTTTGCATCTATAGAGATGATCATGTGGTTCTTACTTTTGGCTCTATTGATATGGTGGATTACATTTATTCATTTTTGTATATTGAACCATCCTCGCATTCCTGGGATGAATCCCACTTGTTCGTGGTGTATAATCTTCTTGATGATTTGTTGCATCCTGTTTGCTCATATTTTATTGAGAATTTTTGCATCTATGTTCATTAGGGAGATTGGCCTATAGTTCTCTTTTTTAGTGGGGTCTTTCTCAGGTTTTGGTACTAGAGTAATATTTGCTTCCAAGAATGACTTAGGAAGAATTGCTTCCCTTTCAATTTCATTGAAGAGTTTGAGGAGTGTCAGCATTAAGTCTTCTTTGTATTTCTTGTAGAATTCTGCAGTGAATGCATGTGGGCCTCGGCTCTTCTGTGTTGGAAAGGTCCTAATGACATTTTCAATTTCATTAATAGGAACTGGGTTATTCAGCAGTTTTACATCTACCTGATCCAGCTTTGGTAGGTCATATGTATCTACGAATCTATTTCTTCAGTGTTATCAAACCTATGAGAGTAGAGGTTTTCAAAAGAGGTGTTGATGACCTTATGTATTTCCACAGAGTCTGTGGTAATTCCACCTTTTTCATTCCTTATTGCATGAATTTAAGTTCTTTCTTCCCTTTTTTTAATAAGGTTGGCCAGGGGCTTATCAATTAAAATTATTCTTTCAAAGAACCAACTCTTTGATTCATTGATCCTTATACTGTTTTCTTAGTCTCTATTGCATTAATTTCTGCTCTAATTCTTATAATTTCCTCCCTTCTTTTGTCTTTGGTCTTGGTTTGCTCTTCTTTTTCTAGATGTTTGAGTTGTAGCATCAGGTTGTTTATTTGCATTAATTCTGTCTATCTGATGTGGGAACTCAGTGCAAACAGTTTTCCTCTGAGTTCTGCTTTCATTGCATCCCACAAATTCTGTTTGTTTCTTATAGTGTTCATTCAGGGATTCTACCTGTATACTTTGTTCCTCTAATTTTTTAGCTGTGTCTTCACTAGATGTGTTCACTATTTCTTTCACTACTTTTATCATTTCTTCTTTTACCTGGGCAATTATTTCTAATTTGAATTTCTCCATAGTTTGTCCTATTTGCTTCTTTATTTCAGTTGATATCATTTCAGGCATTTCAGCTGTATGGCTTCTATTTTCTTCTATGTATGTGAGTCGCAGCCTTTCTTGGGATGGGCTGGTGATTTGAGCCTGCCTTTTGGTCTTTCCTTTTGTCACTTTTCTTTATTTCCTTTTTTTGAGTGTGTTCCAAAGCTTCCCTTGGGTGTGTTGCAAAACTCTTTCACCCTCAGCTACTGGAGCAGTCTCAGCTCCTCTGCAGGTACTTGGCCCATTAAATTTAGGGGAGGAAGCAGGGTGTGGAGAACTGGGGCCAGAGAAACACCTGGGGCAAAATCCCCTGTCCTATGGGTGTGGATATGAACTCAACAGCTGGCAGTGCTGGTTGTATGCTGTGCCCAGGGCAGCCCAGTTGAGCCCAGAGTCCTCAAGCAAGGTTCCTGCCTCCTGGACTGAAACAAGGCCACTGAACACGGTTGACTGAGGCCCTGCAATCTGCTAGACCCATTCCAGCATCCTGGTAACTCCCCAGTAACACAAAAGCCAGAATGTACTCAATATGGTAAAGGCCATCTGTGACAAACCAACAGCCAGCATCATATTGAATGGTCAAAAACTGAAAGCCTTTACCTTAAAATCAGGCACAAGACAAGGATGTCCATTATCACCACTGCTATTCAACATAGTACTGGAAATACTAGCCAGAGCAATAAGACAGGAAAGAGAAATAAAAGGAGAAAAGATAGGAAAAGAGGAAGTTAAAGTATCATTATTTGCAGATGACATGATACTTTACATAGAAGACCCCCAAAACTCTACTGAAAGACTCCTAGATATAATTAACAAATTCAGCAAGGTAGCCGGATACAAAGTCAATACACAAAAATCAATAGCATTTCTATACACTAACAACAAAAGTACTGAGAGAGCAATAAGAGAAACTACACCCT
>PVJX010045145.1:0-12856 GCA_004027295.1 Dolichotis patagonum | reverse complement strand
CCAAAAATAAGAGGACATATTATGGTAATCATCCCTAATTTTCCTATCAACTTAATCTGAAGCCCTTTATAACTTATACTGTCTTATTATGACTGATCTTATTTGAATTTGGTTTGTTAGATTGCTACTTTGTATAGACTGATTTTATTTAAGTCTGTTATGATGGATAGCATCAAGTCTAAGTGTACAGGCAACTACACTGAAGATGACAAGATTCACTAAGATACCCACTCTGGTTTGATTGTTACTTGCTTTTGAAGTCTTATAATGTCTCCAATGCTTTGTTTTTATTAATGTTATTATACACTGCTGAGATACCATGGTAACCATTGTAGATCACCTTGTATTGTGGTTTTATGTGACTTTTCTGCCTCATGCTTTTCTAGGAATTGTTTTGTTTTATCTTGCTTTGTTTTGTTTTTCCTGCTAATACAGAAATGATAGATATACATGTAGAGACTCATACATGTGTAGAGCTTATAAACAGTTTACGAGAAGCAACTATATAACACATGTTGAAATGAACAACTACTTTGAAGAAAAAGAGACACTACAATACCCAGTGCTGATTCCATAATGTTATCATTGGAAGTCCAGCAAAACTATCACTTTTTGTTCAAAGTGATCTTAGCTTGCTTTGCCTTGTTTAAGTTCAACACACATGAAGGTATGGACAGCTGTTTTGAGGAGAGTGAGAGACACAATGGCAGCCATTCTTGGCTTCCCTAATGTCTGGTTTTGAAGACCTGAGATGCCCTCCTCATCCTGCTCAGATCAATTCCATACTAGGTTGTTTCATGTGAATTCCCTGTATGTGACAATATAGACAACTATTTGGAAGAAAACAAGAGTCAATATGATAGAGAGTGAATATCTCCGATTGTCTAGTTTTGAAATTTTTGTCTCTTCCATTGTTTCCTTGTGATCCGCTTTGCTCTATTTTTTTGTGTTTAATTTTACCCTTTTGATATAATTGCATGTATATTTGAGTGGGTAAGATGGATGACCATATTGCTGTTTTTGTCAGATTGTGGAGCAGAACTGTTAACAGTCTCACTGTTTGAATGTCTACTTTATGTGTTTTAACTTTGTGATTTGAATAACTATTTCCAAGAGGTCAGTATGTAATTTGTCAAGTAATAATTTCTTGGGTTTTTTTGTTGTTGTTCTTTTCCTTTTTTCCTTGGAAACTGTATTGTTGCTACCCTTTACTCTGGTTTGTTTTGTTTTCTTCTCTTTAAATAAAATTATTAAAAAAAAGATTAAGAATAACAGACTAACTAATCTGGCAGAAGAATTTCAAAGAAATTTCAGCCAATGTCCAAGTGGTGGCCTGAGCACCACTGGCTGCTTTTATCCATATTTACCACAAGAATCTGGAACAAAAAGCCTACTTTAAAATTTTACAAGTGGGCTGGGGATTTAGCTCAGTGGCTTAAGCGCCTGCTTTGCAAGCAGGCAGTCATGAGTTCAATCCCCGGTACCAAAAAAAAAAAAAAATTTTACAAGTGAAGATCCTTCAAATGGGCAAATGTCAGATTGGTTGTTGACAAGATTAGAATTAAAAAGAAATTAACTACTCTTCATTAGGAAAATGAGAAAGACATTTTGAGGGCATTTCAGAAATCAGCAAGACCACATCTTTCACAGGCTCAGCAGTGCAAAAGTGGAACACATTGCTTTGAGAAGAGAATCCCAGAATGCCCTGCTCTAGAAGAACCACAGAGGGCACTGATTCCTGGGGATTTGATTCACATTGCTTAGCTTTCTAGGCACTCTGACTCCTCTACAGCCATGAGCCGAGGGGCCCAGTTACTGTTTAAGCTGGGACAGACTTTAGTATCATTCATGTGGTCCTATTTTTATAGCCCTGTAGAATGCAAGCACTGTGATGTCAAATAGGTTTCTACCTAGATTTCAGAAGAAGGTCTTGGAGTCCAAGCAGTGTGTCGCTGCCTGAAACTGTGAAAATGAAACCAAAAGTACAGTGGAGACCCCAAGAAATTGGAAAAGTCAGGAGCATGGAACCTCTTATGAGGACTCTTCCAGGCATTGCACAGAGCCAAATCAAGAAAGAGGGCATGAGGGCCTCAACTAGCAATGTCATGAAAGGGAGGAGGCTGGCCAAGCTATTGGAGTTCACACATTCTACAACTTACCCCAGATACTGGATATAGAGGTACAGGATTTAATATTCACCCTACTGAATTTGATCTAGCTTCAGTCCCATTCCTTTCTATCTGCTCACTTCTCCATTTGGGAATGGCCATGCATACCCTGTGCTGTTATATAATTGAAGGTGTTTAACTTTCTTTTTTGATTTTCACAGAAGCTCTTAGTCAGGGGTTTTCCTTGAGTCTCAGAGGAGGCATTGGACCTGACTTTGCAGCAATGCTGGAGCTGTTAAGCCTTATGGCTTTTAGAGATGAACTAAATGTATTTTGCTTAAAGAGTTCTGCATGAGTCTCTTGGGGGCCAGGAGAAGGAGGCTATGATTTAGATGGACAATGAATGTACCTCCACAGAGTTTCAGCTTTTGGAAAGTCATTGGATAAGTGAGATACTATCCTTGTCAGAACTCAGTGTGGTATTAGGAGATGGAATCTACTCCAAAGAGCCAGGTTAATGGGGGTGTGGCCTGGAAGGGTACATCTCCCTCTTCTTTTCCTCCCTTCTTTCTGTGCTTCCTGGCCACCAAGACATGAGCAGCTTTCCTCTTTCCAGGCCCTTCCACTGTGAAGTTTCTAATCAAGGACTGAAAATAAATCTTTGTTCCTTTAAATTGTAGATACAGGATTTTGTCTCAGCAACGAGAAAGTAAGATATTTGTTTCCTGATGTTTCACTGTAATGTGCCCATTTTGGATTTTTGGTTTATATTCCTTTTGGTTGATGTTTTTCCTTTAAATGCAGAAATTTTTAAGTCATTATTTTCAGTTTTTTTTTCCTTACTAATCTGTCTTCATGCCTTCTGTGATAAAATTCTATCCGTCATACTATGGATGTTATTTCCTCTGGCAATGATTATTCTATTCCTTTATTCAAAGTAACATTCTCTATTTAATAAAAATTTAAAATCACCGTACTTAGACCACCAATTATTTAATGAGAGTCCCCTACCTGTGTGGCACCATCCATGGTGCTGAAGATGCTGGAGAAGCAAACCTGAAAAAAGCTGCTTCCCTCATGGAAATAAGGAAGAAATCACAAATCAGTAAATAAAAATGAAATAATAGATCACAAAATAAACACCATAGATAATAAAACAGGTAGATGAGGTAAAGAGTAATTCGTTGGTTACTTATAATGGGATGATTGGGGAAAAACGTTTGAAAAAACACTAACTGAGCTAAGACCTAACAGGCCCTCCACTGAATGATCAGGCAAGTACCCTGAGCCAAGGGTAATGTTCATCCACAGATCTTAAAGTGGGAAAAATAGTTTGGTCATATGACACAAGAAGTGTGTTGTGCTAGCTCCTTTTCATCATTGAGAACTGGAGACATTGATATAACAGAGACCAGCGTAGGTGAGGGTTTGAACAAATGTGATAGCTACAGAGATGGAAGAGACTGATTAGGTTTAGATTGGGCCTTGGAAGATTTGAGAAAGATAAAGCACAGCTTTACCAATAGCTTTTGAAGTTTTGAATCTATTCTAGGTCTTGTTAGAAAGAACATGGCTTTCAAACCTATGGAGTCTTTATGCATTTATTTGGTAAATATCCTTGTTTCAATTATTATTTGAAATTTCACATCATTTTCTTTCATGAGCTTTTAAATCTCCCTGGAAAGACTCCAAACAGAGCAGGGTTTTTAAGTAAAGCATCTTCTTTTTTTCTTCTCTTCAAAACTAGGACACCATGCCCTCAGCTTGTATGCCAGGTGAGCAGTGTCAAAAGTAAAAAGTCAAAGTTAAGTTCAGCCTAAATAAAGGAGGACAGGTTAAAGGCAGGACACCACAAGGGCTCCGCTTATCCAGCACCATTAAGGAATGATCGGCGATTCCGTGGCAAAGATCTCTCCAGCTGTAATTGAACTAGACAACCAAAACATCTCAAAGACAGAAATCGTGTTCAGACGAGACCTATTTAACTCTCTTGTTTAACCGAGTGTGAAGTCAGACTGATACAAAAGTAGCTGCTAGCTCTTCACTATGAATCTAAAAAGCAAGACAATTTTGTTAAACCTTCATCTCCTAACACATGTATGGTTGTAAAGATAACAACAGTATGTCCACTTTTTGTGTTTTCTGTAAGAATTAAATGAGCTATTCTGTAAAGAACCAGTGTACAAAATATCCTAACCCTAAAATGACTAATGCCATTTTGTGGTATCTTCCCTGGAGTAAAAAAGCCATATTAAGTTTCAGTAAATAAAATCCTTTGGCTAGAATATTATACAATGGAGAAATCATTCTGTTAGAATTAGTATGCTAATGTAAATGACAGATTTTCTTAATATTTTCTTGTTTGGAAAATATACACCTGGTTTGGTTTGAATATATATTTTTCTCTATAACTCATATTTGAAGATTCTAATCTCCCAGGTGACGTTATTAGGTGGGGCCTTTGGGAAAGCGATTAGATTGTAAGGGTACACTTGTGAATGGAATTAGTCCCCTTGCAAAAGAAATCCCAGAGACCTAGCAAGCCATTTCCACTATGTGAGGACATAGCAAGAAAGTGCCATCTACGAACCAGGACACAGGTGCCAAGAAACACCAAGGTGCTGTGATTCCAAGTACTTGGAATCCCCAGGCTCCAGAGATATGATAAATAAATTCATTTTTTAAACTACTGAATTGATGATACAGTGTTAAAGCATTCCAAATGTTCTAAGACAATACTTAATAAGAATGTTTATTTCATTTATTCTCAAATAAATAGGTTGTTGCTGATTTCTTATTAATATTTTCCATAACTAAAAAAGAGAAGATAGTGGATTTGAAATAGTTTCCACTATGAAATTCAACTCCTTTTTTTTCTTTCAACATTGCAAACTTTAAATGCAATGGAAGCAAGCACGAAACATTGAAACAGGTCACAGAAGTAAGACAGATAGGGAAGATCCGGACAGTAATAACAATTACATTGAATACACTGAAGACAAGGCATGAGCCACATGCTGTGCTACATAATTTCAATCTTCCCATCACCTCTGAAGCACAATATTATTTTCCATCTTACCAGTAAATAAATTGTTGTATATAAGTATTATATAATGTGTCCAATGTGAAGAGGCAGAACCAGGATTTGGACCCAAAAGCCCAGCTGATTTCCACTCTATGGAGAGAAAGGAAATAGCTATGCTGGGTAACATTCAGCCCCCAGTTTGGGAATGAATGAGTGGACGTATGCTAAACAATTATTTTGCATGAGCTTCGTTTTATTTTGTGTTGTATGGTCCTTCCCTTGTTTGCTGTTTAGTTTGGCTGGCATAGTCATTCCCTGTTCCTCTGCCGCTTGGGTGCCCTGAGCTGCTCAGCCCCGTCCTCCCCATGGAGAGACCCCAGTACCTCCAGCGTTGCCGTCTATTTTCTCCCAACCCCAATCTTGCCAAGGGTAGTGGATTTGACAATCGTCCTTCAGATCCTTTCCTTCCTGGATCTGCCCGTGAGACCACTCAACTCTGACCCAAAAATGGAGAGGCAGAAGAGAGAGGCAGCTTTTCAGAAATGCAGAAAGAAGGGTGACAACTTTCTCAAGGAAATTCTCAGTAAAAAAGCAACACAAAGACCCTAGAAAGCAAAGAATGTTTTCTTTTTTTCAAAATCCTTCAACACTGATCAATGACCTTCGAGCAAATGCAATCACCTTATGACTTCTGAAACTCAATTATGTATTTATTTTAAACTGCAGAACACCCTGTCTTGCTCCATGAATGTCCTGACACATATTATTGCTCAACTTTCTTTCTGTCAGAAATAAAACTTATTTTCCTGAAAACTATACCTCTTATTATCATCAGCTCATTTAAAAATTATCAAAGGTTTATCTGGTGACAATGTAATTGTTGGAAGGGCAGTAGGTGCCTATTTAAATGGAGAGATTACAGCTTTATCTAGAAAATGCTCTTAGTCACACACGTTAAAGGAAGAAAATAGGAATTTAATGCCTTTAACAAATTCTACAGGTAATTTGACTCAAAGACTTTAACACCTGTTGGAGAAAATATTGCAAACAATAATACCACTTCTTCCCCTGATAAGATCTTATATTCTAATCATCACTGTGAATCTCTCAACGTTCTTTCACATTCATTACATGATTTTATGTTCAAAGCCATAAAATAGAAGGAAAAATAATGTTATCCCTAGTTTGTAGATTAAAAAGATAAGATAAAAACACACTATATGTTATCTTTAAATTCACAAAGCTGGTTAATGGCAGAGCTAAGCCAATAATTTCTGGAATTATTTTATCTCTTAGATTAATTATTCCTGAGAATTTCTTCTATTTCTATAAAAGGGAGCTGTTCATCACCCATTTAACAAATACTTATTGATCATCTACTAGTGGCAGGCAAGGATTCGGGAGGCAGTGCTACACTGACGAACACAGATAATCTCTCCACACGCAGAAAATATACTTTCAAGTGCAAAAACAAAGACAAAACAAAGTAAATTTTAACAAACAGAAAAAAGTAAGGTTATAGTACTAAGTGTTCCACCAAGGCAGATACACTGACAAATGACGAGTGACCATTCTAGTTTGAGTGGTCAGTATTCCCAGCATATTCTCATTCTGGGGATGGCTGGGGTTTATAACTCACATCCTATCTCTTGCCACACCATACCTTATTGGCACATTTATGATATATTTTATATGTGTCTCTTCCAATCCCATGATCACTTCTCTGGCTGATACATTTAGCCTCTATCAAGTGGATTATCCAAACAGTCACCCTAACTCCAATGTCTCTCTTTTCCGATATACCTTGCTCATACCTATGAAATTTAACTTTGCAAAACTTACGTTGGATGGAAGAATGGAAACAATAATTCCAGCTTTCAGGATTCCACCCAACCTGATCCAGACTTCTTCTCTAAAGTTACTTCACTTCAAATAAATGAAATCATTCACTTTTCTTTACGCTACATTTATACTTTCCTACTTAAGCCTCGTAGATCTTCTCATTATCTCCACTTAAAATCCCCATTTCCTCTTAGCCTGTTTCTACAGCCTGTCTCCTCTCCAGGCCCAACTTTAAAGATACCTACTCCACAATAAAAAGGAAGAAGGAAGGAAGGAAGGAAATAAATTCTTCTGTCTCTTGCTATGCTCTCGTCATTCAACTAGACTTTCACTAGCCAGCATTGTTTTACCTTTGGTGTTGCCCTTGGCCTGTCTAAGTGACTGAGACTTTCCCTCACTCCTCCACCAGCACACAGTGTAATCTGCCTATGCCATTCCCCTCTGAGCCATAATTTGTCAGCTATGGACCTCTGCTCTGTTGGCTTCCTGTCACCCAATGGAAAAACCATTCACCCCATGAACACTGGCCAGCTCATGCCCCCGAGCTGCAAGAGTAGGCTCTGAATTTAGCCCTCTTCTGAAAATGCTTTGAGAGTCCCATAAAACTCAGCCAGAACTCTGTATACATGTCCTTTCAGAGACTGCTGCTATTTTTTTTTTCCGTTTAAGGTTCAGCAAAAAATCCTTTCAAGAGCACTTGAATGAAAGGAACAGCTCAGCGCGATGCATAGTTTCTACAAAAAAAAAAAAAAAATCAATGGCTCCTAAAAATATCCCACATGAAATACCTTGAACGAAGTATTTGCCAATTCAGGAGAACCCTTCAGGGAGCTACAGGGCTTTAGCTGTGAAGTCTCGAGGGTGTTTCCCAGGGAGGAAAGATGTTTTTCTTCCACTCAGTGACTTTAAGTCAGGTACCGAAGCTAACATTTAGGTTCTCTCTTGACGAACTTCCGCCAAGTTCTACAAAATGTTATTCACATGACCATTGACAGGGGGAGACTGCAAAGGAAATCTTTGGTGTCAAGACGACTGAGAAAATGCTGACACATCAGTGGTACCAGCTGGCTACATGTATCACCAGGTGCTGAGAACTCACAAAAGGGAAGCCTTCTGTAGCAAACACCTGCAGACTTAATGTAAATTCACAATGTTAGGCTCATTCCTCTCCTGGTTCCCGTCGTGGGAAAGAGTTAGCAAATGTTACAATTACAGATTCACCATATACTTGTTCCTACCAATAAATCCTTTGGTTTTCCTAATTAACTCATTCTTCAAGTCTCTACAGTGGTTATTTCAGAATCTGTCTACTCTCATGAAATCATCTAGCCAGCTAAATGTCCAGATGTGATAATCTAATCTACTTTTTGGATATGGATTGCCATGCACATTTGTGCAAAACTGAATTTAGCAATTCTTCTCACCCTTCCCACCAAACAACCTGCCTTGCCACACCGCCTTCTCATTAAACCATACTGCATACACCTTTATTGCCCAGCAATAAAACTGGGAATCACCTTTGCCTTCACTATTTATCACATCCACTGCCAGATACTACCACCACATCTTGCTGATTCTGCCCTTAGCTTATGTAGAAACTGTTCAGGTAATGTGGTGTTATATCTCAACCAGGATCTTTCAAAAAGGCTCTATATCAAACACTTTAGCACCCTATGCAAGAAGATGCAAGAATGTGTACCAGAAGTGGGATCTACAAAGATCTATAAGGCAGATTTGCCTAACAAGAAATTCTAAAGAATATTTCACTCTGAAAGCAAATGATAACAGATGGATCTATGGATCATCACCAAAAAGTATAGAGCATCATAAATTTCAAATATCAAGTTAAAAGGGGAAAACTGAATGTGATGGCACACAACTATAATCCCAGAACTTAGAAAACATGAGTTCAAGGCCAGCCTAGGCTATGTAGTGAGTTTAAGGTCAGCCTGAACTACATAGCAAGATTCTACCTCAAAAAAATAAATACATAGATGCATGCATACATACATATGTAAAAATAAATAAAATGCAGTGATTATTTTCCTGTTATAGTATCTCCCCTTTGTCCAAGGAGATTTGATCCAAGACCTACAATCAATACCCAAGGCCACAGGTAGTATGACACCTGTATATACTGAAACCATGAAAAACAAAACCATGAGCGGGGGTAGAAGTGACATACTACTATAGTCTGACAGCTTTTGGCCTAATCCTGTTATAGATCACTAAATTATTTCTCAGAAACTTAGTTAATTTTTTTGTAAAGTGAAAAAGATGATAGCAACTACTTCGTGGGATTTTTTTTTCTGCTTTGTTTTTTATTTCCAAGACAGTCTCACCATGCTACCCATGAGCCTCTTGCTTCAGTCTCTTGAACTTGTGATTACACATATGTCCCATCATTCCCTGTTCTCATGGAATTTTTGGTGATTAGCTGAGATAATGGCATATAGAGATTGCTCAATAAATATTTGCTATTATTAATGATCAACAGCTAATTTGAAACTATCCATTAGCTTTTAAATGTTTCTTATTTGCATTATATTATTGTGAGTGTTGCTCTAGGAAATAAAGTTCATAGTTTTTCATAGTCTACATAGACTTAACATCATACCAAGTCACATAAAATATATGAATTTTGCAATTATAAGGTCTCCCTACACCATTTGCCAGGTCCTGTATGCTATTGTTTTCATATTTATGAACTCTATAGAAATCATAAAATCAATAAGATGATATAATATTGCTTTAAAGAGCCCTATTATCTTAAAGAAATACAATAGTCCTTTTGTACAATAGTCCTTTTTGCTTTCTATGGTTTTAATTACCTATGGTCAATACTAGTTTGAAAATATTAAATGGAAATTTTCAGGAATAAACTCATAAATTTTAAATTCTGAGGAGTATAATTAAATCTCTCATAATCTTGCCTCATTTTACCCAGAACATGAACCATGTATTTTTCCAGTGCATCCACACTGTATATTCTGCCCAACCACTTAGTCACTTACTGGTAGTCTCAGATGTTAGATTAATTGTTGAGTTACCTCAGAGTTTGTATCCAAGTAACACTTATTTTACTTAACAATGAATCTAAAACACAGAAATAATGATGCAGGGAATTTTAATATGGTATGTTATTATAATTGTTCTATTTTGTTATTATTAATCTTACTGTGCTTATTTATAAATTTGACTTTATCATAAATGTTTATCTATAGGAAAATATTGTATTTGTAAGATTTAGTACCATGCATGGTTTCATCCTGTGAAGTTGTGAGACATCCTCCAAGGACAAGGGAACACTACAGAGTATGTGCTTTTTAAATAAATTTTATAAATAAAATTGCATGTATTTATGGTAAACAACATGATGTTTTAAATAATAATGCTTGTTTATAAAATACAATTCTCATTTGTTTTAAAAATAATGATATCTTACATATGAAAAATTAAACATACAGAAAGCGACAAAGTCCCCTTCTGACCAAACTGCAGTCCTATTTGCCCAAAGCAGTTGATCAATAATTTCTTATGCAGAAAAAGGGATACAAGTACTAGTGCCCAGATGTTCTAGGCCAAAACATGAGTGTTCTCCTCTGTAGATCATTTTCCTCTTCAGTACTTCTTGAAATCTTTCCATGTACATATGAATACCAACCCCACTCTCTTCAGTGACTGAATGCTATTTTATTTTCTGTCTGTAACAAAATATATGAGGCCATTATGGATAAAAATTGGGTCATTTCCAGTTTTTGTTGTTTTGATGTAGAATACAGTAATTAACATCCCTGCTGTACATTATGAATATATATGTATACAATCAATTTATTTCAATAAAATTGGTGGACCAAAAGGTTAGCTATTGTTAATATTTTACTGTGCCTAATTTATAACTTAAGTTTTATCATAGGTGTACACATGTATGTATGATTAAATAATGCCCATAATTCAGTGATATCCATGATTTCAACTACCCTAAGGGGTAAGGGATGTATCTTCTACGGATAAAAGAAAACCATAAAGTCTTTACAATTTTTGTGGTACTGAGGATTAAACCAAAAACCTTCCTATGGAGCTACAGCCCAGTCCTTTTTTTTATTTTTCATTTAGAAACAGGACCTTGCAAACTTGCTAAGTTGTCCAGGCTGAACTCAATCTTGGGATTATCCTGCCTCAGTCTATCAGAGTTTGGAAGTACAGGCATATGTCGCCATGCTCAGTAGTACAATGTATATCTTAATACTTATTGCCAAATTACAATACAAGCTCTTACTTTTATTTATTTTTTTATTTTTATTTAAAGAGAAAACAAAACAAAACAGAGAAAAAGGTAGCAACACTACAGAATTCCAAGGAAAAAAAACACTAAGAAATCACTACTTGATAAGTTACATACTGTCATCTAGGAAATAGTTGTTCAAGTTATAAAATTAAAACATACAAAGTACACATTCAAACAGTAAGACTGTTAACAGTTCTGCTCCACGATCTAACAAAAACAGTAATATGGTCATTCATCTTACACACTTAACCATACATGCAATTAAATCCTTTAGAGCACTTTCTTTTCATCTCTGTTTCACAGTAGCAATTACACATTTTGGGTTTTATTACTCCCACATTTCTTTTTTTTTTACGTTTAACATTTTTTATTTTTTAGAATGCTTTCATAGACATAATTTATTATCAATGCACAATTATCCTGTAAGTTAGGGAGAGCAAATATTATTGAGGCTGCTTACATGAAGAAGAGTCAGACACATAAACAGATTAGTTCAGTTGCCCAAGATCACAGAAATGGTAATTATACCACCACTAGAACAAGTCTACTAATCCGAATCCTTTCTTTTAAACTACAGAACTTCTTGAAGTTTTCAAGCCTTTCCTCCACCTACCCACAGATAGTTCTAGAAAACTTACCAAATGAAAGGCAGTGGTCTAGGCTAGGGGCACTGCCTTGCCCATTCGCATGACCATTTAGAGTTAACTAAACAAGTCTCAAGATACTGCCTGAGGTATCTTGGAAAGTCTCATAGAATTATGAATTATCAAGAAACTAAATTCTTGGGGCCAGGGATGTAGCTCAGTGGCATAAGCACCTGCCTTGGCAAGTACAAGGTTGTGAGTTCAATCCCCAGCACCACAAAAAAATTAAAATAAATAAATTATTAAACCTGTTATGACTGTATCTCTAATAAAGATATAAGGAGTCAGAAACTGGCTGCAATTGTTATCTACTACGCTTGTCAGGTAGAAGGATAACAACCAAAATACAGTATCTGGAATTCTATTATATCTTGTTTTTTGTTTTGTTTTTTTTTAATTTGAAAGAGAATAAAACAAAAGGGGGCAGTACAGAGCAGATCAGAACAGGACAACATAGGCAACACAGTACATTAAGTCAACTGGACATCAACAGTATCTGACACCATATCTCTTACTCTGCTATAGTTGAGCATAGTTTCAAATACAATAATATCAAACATAACACAATAGTATTAAGCCATACACAGAGTGAAAGAATTACAGGGCTTTCTGAACCGAATAACAGAAAATGATCAATGGGTACTATAATATCTCATTTTTGATAAAAAAGAAAAAAATTGTTTGAACTATCACACAAATTCAGAAGTCCTACCATGCTTTTCTTGTTCTACTACCATTGGTTCTATCTACCACATTGTGTCTCATTGGAACTTGAACATGCGTGATAGTTCAGGAGACGCTCTTGCTTCTGGTTTCCCCACCCTGGGGTGGCCGCAGCTCCCCAGACCACAGTCACTTTTCAGGGCGGCAGGCTGCTTACTGGTTGGCTCGGCCCCCTAAGTTCCAGCATGGCGCGGATCTCAGGAGACGCTCTTGCTTCTGGTTTCCC
>PVJX010045144.1:0-12857 GCA_004027295.1 Dolichotis patagonum | reverse complement strand
CCTGTATTATTGGTCTCCTAACCAATGAACAATTACCTTTTTCTCTTCTGATCAGTTTGGCCATGAATCCGTTTTGTTTGAAAATGAGGTAACTACTCTTGCTTTGGAGCTTTCCATTGCACAATGTATTGTCTCCAAGCTTTGATGTTTAGTGTATCAATTTCTAAGTTTTGTTAAATATGTTCCATGTCTGTAGCACACACTGATCTGTTGCGTGCTGTTACCATATGCCAACTTATGTCTTTTCATGGAAGAATTGAGATCTTGACATTGAGTTATGTTTACTGTCATTGCATTATTTTCCTACTGACGATACTTTTTTCCCCCTTTTAATGAAATCCTTTTCCTGCCTAATGTAATCTTTGTGTTAGCCGTTTTGGACTCATTAGCTGCAGTATGTCATTGTTGGATAAATTTGTTGGATTAATTATTTTGAATGCTTGTTTGGTTATAATGAATTCCTTTAGATGCTGTTTGTCATTAGAATGTCGGATTTATCCATCGAATTTTCCAAAGGGTTGCCAGGTATATTGATCTTGCTTGAATCATGTTTTGTTTTTGGACTTGAAACACCTTCCTCCAACATCTAATGGCTATTAAGTTTGTGATGAGAAGACTGTGTTAATTCTAATGGATTTTCCTTTATAAGCATTTCATTGGCTTTCTCTACCAGCTTTTATGATTTGTGTTCAGCTTCTGGGGTTTTCACCATGATGGTTTGTGAAGCTTCTTTTCTGATCATGGCTACTTGGGATTCTATATGCCTATCTTTAATGTACGTTAAATTTTTGCCTCATTTTTCAAAGGTTTTGTGTTATTTTTGAAACAGATTATTTATACCATTTATGCTGTCTTTTCAGTAGTGTAGTTCCAATTAATTTTTAATTATTCTTTGCATCACTGAGTATCCTATGGATCAATTTTTAATGAATTCTTTTTGTTCCTAGAGGCATTTCTGAGTAGATGGACACAGACATGAGCCCTGTTCTCCCACATTTCACTTCTGCTGCCCATACTTTCCATTATATTTTAATTCTTGGATTAATTTTGGGTAGTTTGCCATAGGCTGTAATTCTTTGCTAAACTGGTCATTCATGTGTGGAATAGTTTTCGGTTGATACAAAGAGAATTATTTTTAAGCTCATAAAGATTAGTAGAGCTTTCCATGCTGGGTTTCAAATTGGCTTAAGATCAAGTAATCCCCTTATTTCTTTCATATTTACCCAATTTACAATGTATATGTATATTGTGTTCCCATATTACTGAACTTTGGAAGACATCATTTGATTTCTAGTTTTACAAGTCTTAGAAGGCAGAAAAGTTTCCCCCAATATAAACAAAACTCAGAGTTTCACCCATAACTTATGAAGATTTGCCAAGTAATGAGGCTTAGAACTGTTTAAATGGATCTTTTTCAGTGAACAACGTGTAAACAGCGTTCATTCTAGTATATATTAAACAGATGTTGATGTTAGAATGTGGAACATACATTTTGCACATAGAATAAATATGAATATTGCAAAACAGAGGGAAAATATTCTAAATTGAAGAATGACCTCTGCAATTTCATAATGACTCAGAACTGAGAACTTCTTTCTTCAAAATAGTCCTTGTAAAGATAATCAATGTAGGATGAGACTAGAGTGAATGAGGGTGGCCATTTAATTCAATGATATTATGGATAAAAGAATGAAATTCATACAAACAAAAAAATCACTTATGGAATAAGTTTATGTCAAAATAGGGATTGGAGATAGGTGTGTTTGTGCATGCCTGTAAATCACAACACTAGGAAGGCTGAGTCAAGGAAATCACTGAGAGTTCAAAGCCAGAATGGGCTAAGAAGTGAGTTTAAGGCCACGTGTCACTGCACAGTGAAAACCTGTCTCAAAAAATGGAAACCAAAAGCAAACAGGAATTTTAATGTTTCATCCACTACAAAAAGAAGAAGAATTGATGAAAACAAACAAAAGGTAGTAAAAGGCATGTATAGATTTTTCGATATGCTTTACCAGTTAGGTGATCCTGTCATTAACTTGATTTCAAAATTAATCAACGGTGAAAGAATAAATTTAAGTTCTTTCCAACCATCACCTTTGTGGTTCCCTCTTTTCACTCTCCTAGAAAACATATACAAAAGGAGGAGGAAGAGGATGAGGAAGAGGAAACTTAGGAGGTGCAGGAGAGAGAAGAGGAGGTGGAGAAGGGAAAGAGTGATGAGTGGGCACTGGAGGAGACAGAGGAGAGGGAAAGAGTGGGAAGGAGTAAGATGAGAGAGAAGAGGCGTGGGAAGGAGAGAAGAAGGAGGAAATGGAGGAGAAATACAAGAATTGGGCCAATAAGGAGAAGGATGAGAGGGGAAGAGAACTATACATCATATCACATTAGTAATTTTAGTAAAATAATACTTTAATCAAAGTTTGAGATTATAGACACACACATATATATATATATATATATATATATATATATATATATATATATGCATGTATATATGCATGCCTTAAGAGCTGCAGTTTAAAAAACTACAGTGGATGCTGCTCTGAGAGTGCCATCCAACAGAAAGGCAGGTTCATTTGTACAGTATGATGTGTCTCCAAGCACTGTTTATGACACTTTGTGATTTTTAGCTCTTCCTCAAAATCACAATGACAATGAAGTGTAAAAGTTTTGAATGGATTCATGCACAACAGCACATTTAGACACTCACAAATGTGGACTTGCAGAACTGCTTCAGAAAGTGAAAAGAACAATGGAATAAATGTGTTCAAAACATATTTATATTACTGTCCCTCATAGAACTTCATCTGAAACCAGAATCAATCCATGAATCGTGACCTATCCACTTTTTCAGTTGTTGGAAATGTAATCACCAGATTTATCAGTTTCTCAGCTTTTCTTGGAAAACTGCTAGACATAAATTCCCTGTGAGGTGGCTGGGAATTTAGGTAAGTGGCACAAGTCCCGGCCTACCAAGTGTAAGGTCGCAGGTGTAATCTTTAGTAAAAAAATTGTTTTAAAAAGCACCAAAAGCAAATTCTCGGACAAGGAAAGTAAGTTAGGATATTTTTTCAGAGCTCAACAGAATGTGCGTCCTTATATAATACATTATTTGTCTTATTAAGGGCACTGCAAGTTTCATAATTCAAAGCTGAGCAATTGTTTCCATTTTTCTTTTCCTCTCTTTCCAGTTGACTAAGTTTATTATGCAAAATTTTACGACTCACAAATGTGTGTAGGGTTGGGGAATGTGCTGCATTTTTCAAAAATATCAGTGACTTAAAATAGATACAGAAAGTTGTAGGAACGTTCTACACACAAGAACACTAGAAAGACATGACAAGAACAGTATGCTAGATTGTAGCTCTTACAAGAGCGATTAAAAAATGAAGAGTATGTTTCATCAAGTGACAAAACGAATACACATATAGCATTATCTTAGGTATAATCACTATTTCTGTTTTAATGGAGCATACACATTGAAGATAAAGTAATAGTTTCTCTTTCTTCTGCCCTCCATGCCTGTTTTGTCAAGAGGTCTTCCACAATCAAATGGGTTTTAACTCCAAATCTAATTTCTGCAGACTTTATATCTTCATAAAACATAAACTTGCCAGCACAGTGCAAACAGTTTTGAAAGTATTTTCTGAATATTAAATTTGCTACAGTTATTTGTACCAAGATTATGTGTCTTGGGAAACAGATATTCAGTTAAGTCAGGCTCTCATGATGTGTTTGAGTGACTCTCAAAGATATCTCTGCAGAGAAGACAGAGTTTAGGATAATGACAAGAGAAGGTGACTCTGAGTGAGATATAGGGAATAATTCATGGAAATCATTTTATTTGTTGTGGTAACTGGGAGGCTCTACTTGTTGGTCCAAAGAGATATGGCTGGGTGAGAGGACTGGCAGCCACCCTTTCTTCAAGGCCAATACTCTTCTTTGCCCTGACCTCAACCCACATGCCTCAGTCCCTGCCTGGCTGTGACCTAATCGCTGTGTGGCCTCCGTTGCCTCACCTGCAGATCCCCAACTGTGGTGAGGGCCTGACTTCATGGATGAGACTCAGCAGCAAGCTGCCCCAAGTGGAGCTCTCCGTGTGAGCAGGGCCCTGTGATCAGGAAGCCTCCTGGCAGGCAGCAGATTATCACTCAAGCCACTTAAATCACATCCACGGAGGCGGTCCAAAGGCAAAAGCATTCGGCAGCACCCCAAGTGATATCCTGGCAGCACCCCAAGGGAAGTCCCGGCAGCATCCCAGCTGAAGTCCAGCACTAGACACCAACTCTCCTCTCCTGTCCTCTGTACATCTGCCCACATTTCCTGGCACCGCCTACAACAAGAGAAATACCAATCTTCAATCCAAGCTTCTAGGCGCTGCTCCTTGAGACCCAGCATCACCGACACCCTCTTCCAGGAGGAGCTCATACCTACACGAAACTTTGGTCGCCAAAGGTGAGGAGAATGTCTCCTTTAAAGCGCCTTCAAAAGGAGCTCCTTGACCTGGCTCGTGACCCCCCCCCCAGCCAACTGCTCTGCAGGGCCTGTAGGAGAAGATATGTACCAGTGGCAAGCCACCATAATGGGTCCAACTGGCAGCCCAAACAAAGGGGGTGTCTTCTTTTTATCTATGGAGTTTCCTTCCGATTATTCATACAAACCCCCCAAGGTCATGTTCACCACCCAAATTTATCATCCAAATATTAGCAGAAATGGAAATATCTGTCTAGACGTGATCAGGGACGAATGGTCTCCTGTGCTAACAGTATCCAAGTTACTCCTATCAATCTGTTCTCTGTTGTGTCACCCAAAGCGAGGGACCCTATGGTCCCCGAAATTGACAAGCTTTACCTATAGAACAGGAGGGCATTTGAGAGAAAAGCTCGAAATTGGACTGAGAAGTACGCTGCATGAGTCCCACATCAAACTCCTTGCCAATACAATAAACACAAAATTGGCAGTTCAATTAATTAGTTGTCTCTCTCTTTTAACACACATCTTCCTCATCTTTGTGTGAACACATTGCAGCTGCTTCATATTAGGTTATATGTGCAGAGGTATCAAGGGCATTGGAAGAGTGAGGGGAGATTGGGAGGCTGGTGGAGGACGGGAATTCAAGTTAGGTGGAAACTAAATTAAAACAATCTTACATTTTCTGGGATTAAGAGGCAAAAAATGTAACATTGTTTAATTTATCTTCAAATAAAGGATTTCTTTGTTCATTTAGGATTGAAAAACAAAGCAAAGGCAGGAGAGAGTATTGGCTTTGGGACTAGAAGAATGACTTCACACACCCATGGCAATATTTTTAATGTAGAATCTTGTAGAACTGCCAACACATAGGAAAACCTCAGTCATGGTTTCTAAGCTAGTTAGAGACCTATTTTAATTTGCAGCAGCTGCATATTTAGATGTTTTGGTTTGGACCCAAATGGGTATTCACCCATATCCTCTATTTTGAGTTCCAGGGTTAATCAAAATACAAAATGGGTCAAGAATTTTTACAAGTAAAATGTTTCATTTCCAGTTTTCTACACCTGCTGTGTCTTGGATCCCCTTCCCTTCCCCCATTCTGCCCCTCTCCCATCAGCCATGCTAGGTGTGATGTGTGAAAGACCAGTGCCATAGCAGGCAAAGGAATTTCCCAGTAGTCCAGCAATATAGAGAAGTTACAAATGTATTGATGAACTGGAAAAGAGCAGCAGGAGCACCCCAGAGAGGACCACGCCATCTAAGTAAAAGGTTAAACCTTTCATCGTTCACTTTAAGGTGACACTGGTGTTGGGAGACTTCATCCCCAGAAAGCTTTCAACAGGTCATGGTGCTTAATAGAAGCACCATCCATGTAGACTCTAATGATAGCCCTTTGTTTCAAGATCCATGCAATGTTTGTGTTTTACAGGGTCCAAGGTCCTTGCCACGGCCAGTAACAGTCCTCCTAGGTAAAATTAATTAACAAATGTCTTTTTTAAAGCCACTCTGCCAGTGTTCATTATTTGATTTCTTGATGTTTGACATTCTTTGTAGTATGAGATGAAGCCTTAGCATTGTTTCAATTTACATTTCTCTAATAGTCGCAACTGTTGAACATTTTTGCATATTTCTTTTGGCTGATTGTACATCTTTTTTGAAGTGTGTTTTCACTTCCCTTGCCTATTCTCTGATTTTTCTTTTAATTTGGATGGTCTCATTTTTGGTGGTTTTGTATGTTAGATATTAATTCTCTATCTGTGAACTAGCTGACATTTTTGATTTCTATTTTACAGCTTGTCACTTCTCTCTAAGTGTCAATTCCTTTGTTGTTCAAAAGTTTTTCATTGGATGTAATGCCATTTGTGTATTCTTGGTGTTACTTCTTGTGCAATTTGAATTCTGTTCAGAAGTACTCACCAGAAGTTATGACTTCAAAATTTTGTTTATCATTCACTAGGTTTATTGCTTCTGCTTTGATGTTTAAAAATTTGATGCATTTTTAGTTTAATTTAGTTCATGGATCAGATATAGATGGTGCAAGATATGGGTCAGCTTCATTCTTCTGCATATTGATAGCCAGGTTTTTTCACATCGTATGGTAAAGAGATTATCTTTCCACCAACATGTGCTTTTCACCCCTTTGTCAAAGAGCACATAGCTGAATATTTCTAAGGACATTACTGTATCTGTATTCTAAACCACTGAACCACATATCTATTTTCACACAGTGTTATACCATTTTTATCACCCTTGCATTGCAGAACAATTTCAGGTCACTTATGCTGATGTCTCCTACTTTGTTCTTGTTTCCCAGGTTTTTTGCCATTGTGGGTTTCTTCTGGTTCCACATTAATTCACAGATTCTTTTTTCTATTTCTGTGAGTAATGCTGTTCTTTTCGTCTTTCGACTGAGATTGTTTTGAATATGTGTATCAGCTGGGTAATATGCTTCTTTGGCAGTATTATTTCTGCCTATCCATGAACAGGAAACAACTTACCATTTTCTGATATGCTGTTCAATTTTCATTTTCAAAGACTACTTGTTCTTACTGTAGATGTTTTTAACTGCTGCTATTAGCTTAATTGCAAGGTATTTAAGTTTTGCAAATGGAAATATAAACCTTATTATTTTCATGAAATTCTTTCTCATTCAATCCATTGATGTTACACAGAAGTTATATTGATTTTTTTTTAAATATTTTAACTTTATTTAAAAAGAAAAAAACACAACAAACAAAACATAAAAATGGCTAGCAACAGTACAAAATTCCAAAGGAAAAAACTAAAAGAACAAAAAAAAACACCCTAAGAACTCACTACTTGATAAGTTACATACTGTCATCTTGGAAATAGTTGTTCAAGTTAGAAAATTAAAGGATAAATAGTAGACATTCTAACAGTGAGTCTGTTAAAAGTTCTGCTCAACAATCTAACAAAAACACTAATATGATCATCTCTCTTACACACTTAAACACACATGCAGTTAAATACTTTAGAGCACTTTCTTTTCCTCTCTTTATTACAGTAGCAATGACTCCTTTTGGGTTGTATCACTCCTACAGGTCTCATTTTTTTTTCACTAGAAGCACAATGTGATATTTATAAATATGATTCTTATTTATTTCACTAATGAGGATAGTCTCAAGTTGTCTCCATTTACCTATGAAAGCCTCGAGATCATCCTTTTTAATAGCTGAGTAATACTCCATTGTTTAAAATTACCACATCCTTTTCATCCACTCTGTAGTTGATGGGCATTTTGTTGTTTCCAAGATTTAGCTATTACAAATTGAGCTGCTATGAACTAGGGTGCACATACATCACTGAGATAGGAACTTGTCTGTTTTTCTGGTAAAATACCCAGGAGGGGAATAGCTGGGTTGATTGGAGCTTCCAATCCTAGTCTTCTGAGAATTCTCCATATTGATTTCCATAGTGGTTGCACCAGTCTGCAGTCCCACAAAGCGTGGAGCCATGTTCCTTTTTCCCCAGAGGCTTGCCAACAGTCATTATCAGTTGATTTCTTGATGGCAGCTATTCTTTCCAGTGTGAGGTGATATATCAGTGTTGTTTTAATTTGCATTTCTCGAATGACCAGTGATGGTGAACGTTTCTTCATGTATTTGTTTTCCATTTGTATATCTTCATATGAGAACTGTGTGTTCATCTCAGCTGCCCATTTTTGGAGAGGGTCTTTGAATTTGGGGAGCTTAATGATTTTCAATTCTTTATATGTTCTTGATATAAATCTTTGAGGGGTTGCTGGCTAAAATTCTTCCCCATTCTGCAGGTTTTCTTTTCACTGTGATGGTGATTTCTTTTGAAGTGCAGAAACTTTTCAGTAATATGAGATCCCATTTGTTGATTCTGTGAAGCATTTCCTAGGCAGTTTGCATTTTGTTCATGAATTTTGTGCCTACCCGTATGTCCCCAATAATTCGACCTACCTTATCTTCTAGTAGATTTACTGTTTCTGTTTTAATGTTTAAGTCTTTGATCCCCTTAGACTTTAGTTTTGTGCATGGTGATAGGCATGGATCTAGTTTCAGTCTTCTGCATGTGGAGAGCCAGTTTTTCCAACACCACTGATTAAAGAGGCTATCCTTCCTCCAGTGAACATGTTTAGCCCCTTTGTCAAATATTAGGTGGCTGAGTGTCTTTGTAGCTATACTTTCATCTTCTAATCTGCTCCATTGATCCTCATGTCTATTTCTTTGCCAGTGCCATGCTGATTTTAACACTGTGGCTTTGTAGTACAGTTTCAAGTCAGGAATTGAGATGCCTCCTGCCTTGCCTTTCTTGCCCAAAATTGCCTTTGCTATTCAAGGTATGTTCTGTTTTCAGATGAATTTTAGGAGTGTTTTCTCTAGATCTGTGAGGTAAGTCAATGTTATTTTAATTGGGATTGCATTAAATCTGTAGAAATATTTTGGAAGGATGGCTATTTTCACAATGTTGGTTCTTCATGGACAAGAGCAAGGAACATCCTTCCATATTCTAATATCCTATTCAAACTCCTTTTTAGCATAGTATAATTTTCAGTATGTATCTTTTACTTTTTTAATTAAGTTGATTCCTATATATTTCATTTTATTAGATGTTATTGTGAAGGGCGATATTTCCATAAATTCTTTCTCAGTGAGTTTCTTGTTTGTGTAAAGGAATGCTATTGATTTTTGAGCATTGACTTTGTATCCAGCTACACTGCTGAATTTGTTCATTAGTTCTACTTGCCTTTTAGTAGAGCTCTTGGGGTCTTCTATATAGAGTATCATGTCATCTGCAAATAGTGATAATTTAACTTGATCCTTTCCTATCTTTATTCCTTTTATTTCTTTCTCTTGTCTGATTGTCCTGGCTAGTTTTTCCAGAATTATATTGAATAGGAGTGGTGATGGTGGATATTCTTGTCTTGTTCCTGAGTTTAAATTGAAAAATTTCAGGTTCTGTCCATTTAGTATATCATTGGCTGTTGGTTTGTCATAGATGCCCTTTATAAGGTTGAGGCAGACACCGTGTATTCCGAGTTTCTGAAGGGTTTTTATCATGAACATGTGTTGGACCTTATCGAAAGCTTTTTCTGCATCTATTGAGTTGACCATGTGGTATTTGTTTTTGACTCTGTTCATGTGGTGAATTACATTTATTGATTTGCGTATGTTAAATATGCAAATATCCCTGTATTCCTGGAATAAACCCCACTTGGTCATGCTGTATAATCTTCTTGATAATTTGCTGCATTATATTTGCTACTATTTTATTAAGAATCTTTGCTTCTATGTTCATTAGTGAGATTGGCCTATAGTTCTCCTTTTTGGCTGAGTCTTTCTTTGGTTTTGGTATCAGAGTAATACTTGCCTCCAGGAATGAATTAGGGAGGATTGCTTTGTTTTCAATTTCATTGAAGAGTTTAAGGAATTATTGGCATCAAGTCTTTTCTAAATTTCTTGTAGAATTCAGCTGTGAATCAAGCAGGACCTGGGCTTTTCTTTATTGATAAGTTTTTTATTCCATTTTCAATTTCAATAGCTGATGTTGGGTTATTCAAAATTGTTATATCTTCTTGGTTGAGCTTTGGTAATTCATATGTTTCTGGAAGTGTATCCATTTCCTCTGTATTTTCCTATCTATGTGAGTAAAGATTTTCAAAGTAGGTGTTCATGATCCTTTGAAATATCATGGGATCTGTAGTTTTTTCCCCCTTTTCAGTCTTTATTGCCTGAATTTGTGTTTTTTCTTTGTTTTTCTTTTAAGGTTAGCTAGAGGTTTGTCAACTTTTTTTGTTCTCTCAAAAAACCACCTTTTTGATTCATTAATTTTCTGTATTGATTTATTAGGTTCAATTACATTGATTTCTGCTCTCATCTTAACTATTTCCCCTCTCCAAGGGCTTTAGATTTAACTTGCTCTTCTTTTTCTACTTGCTTGAGATGAAGAAATAGATTATTTGTGCTCATTCTGCTTCTTTGTATGACAGTTTATTGCCATATATTTCCCCCTTAAGACAGCTTTCATTGCATCCCACAGGTTAAAATATGTTGCTTTCGCATTTTCATTGAGTTGTAGGTATTGCTTTGTTTCTTTAATTTCATATGTAGCCCACTGGTTGTTCAAAAGTTTGTTATTCAATTTCCATGTATTTATGCCAGTTTTGCAATTTCTTTTGCCATTAATTTCCAATTTCAGTGTGCTATGGTCTGATAGCATATGTGGGATAATTTCAATACCTTTGGATTCACTTAAGAATGTTTTATGGGATAAAATATGGTCTATTTTGGAGAATATCCTGTGTGCAGCTGAGAAAAACGTGTATTCTAATGTGGTTGGGTGGAACACTGTAACCGTCTCTTAAGTCCAATTGCTCACAGGTATGATTCAGTTCTACTATTTCTTTGCTGATTTTTTGTCTCCTTGATCAATCTCTTTGTGACATTTGCTGTTAAGGTCACCTGTATTAATTGTTTTCTCATGTATTCGTTTTTCATGTCCCTTAGTATCTGTGTTATAAAATTTTGGTGCTCCTGTGTTTGGTGCATATATATTTATAGTTGTTAGTTCTTTGACTTGAATTTTTCCACTTAAAAATATGTACTGGTCTTTTTCTCTTGTAATCATTTTAGGAAGATCATGTTGTCTGTTAATAGAATAATTACCCCTGCTTTTTTCTGGGTTCCTGTTGCATGGAGTACTGTTTTCCAGCCTTTGCCTTGTAATCTTTGAGTTTCTTTTTGAGTCAGATGCATTTCTTGTATACAGCATATTGTGGGGTACTGTTTCTTGATCCCTTCCATGAACCAGTTTATTTTGCTATGTGTATTGAGCCCATTGACATTTATGGATACCACTGATGTATACTGGCTTGACTTTTCCATGTTGTGTTACAGTTGTTAGTTTCCTGCTTTTCTCCCTTGTTTACTTTCTTGTCCAGCCTGGTGATTTCTTTCTGTTGTTGTTCTGGAGATTGTGGTCATTTTTATCTCTACCTAGGATGGCCTTCAGCACTCTTTCTAAGGTTGGTTTGGTGGATTTGAATTTCTCCAGTTGTTCTTTGTCATGGAAGTGTCTTGTTTCTCCATTAAATTTGAAAGACAGTTTTGCTGGGTACATCAGTCTGGGTAAAAGTTGTTTTCTTTTAGGGCTTGAATTACTTGACTGTCCAAGCTCATCTTAACTTGAAGATTTGTGCTGAGAAGTCTGCCGTGCTTCTTATAGGCTTTCCTTCTTAGGTGAGTTGTGCCTCTTCTCTAACAGCTTTTAATATTCTGTTTTTATGCTGTATGTCTGAGATCTTAATTATTGTATGTCTGGCTGTATTTATGTTGGTTATGATTGTTTGGCATTCTGCATGCTTCACTTGTTTGTATATCCAATTTTTCCTCATGTTTTGGTAATTTTCTGCCATTATTTCTGTGAATGACTTAGCTATATCCTTTGCATTGTCTCCTGCCCCTCACTAATGCCTATTACTCTAACACTGTTTCTCCTGGCATCATCTTGTAGTTGTTGGATTGTCATCTTATGCTGCTTGTTTGTTTTTATAAGTTCTATCCTTTCAGTATCACTCTCTGTGATCTTGTCTTCAAGGTATGAAATTCTATCCTCAGCTTCATTTAAACGGTTTTGCAGGCTTTCAATATAATTTTGTTGTTTCTTATATATCTCTTTCAATTTGTTTTTTAGATTGTGCTTGTTTTCTGCATTGCTCATTCAAAGTTTCAATCAATTTCCCATGCTCCTGTAGCTTCTTATCTATTTCTTCTCTAGGTATGTTGAGCAACTCACTTACTAAGTTTTTACTTTTGCCTTTATATAAGACGTTATTTCTAATTTGAGTTCCTCTATAGCCTCATGCATTTGTTTCTTTACTTCATTTCCCATATTTTCAGAAATTTCTGACGTATGACTTTTAGGGTCCTCTATTTCATTATCGCCTGCACTTGCCCCTGATCCACTAAATGTTCGGGATTGCATTTTGCCTTTTGTTTAGTCATTTTCACCTTATGGGTAAATTTCTGGTCTTTCTATTCCAACAGTCACAACTTTCTGTAGTGTGCATTTTAGGGTTCTACTGTGTGGTTGATGTTGGTCAAATTGCTGGGTACCACAAGGAAGAGAAGCTCCAGTCTCCTGAATTCCTCCTACTGTGCCTGTTGGATGAGTCTTACATTCTATCTGGGCTAACTAACCCAGAAGTATTGATGTAGGGCAACTCTTAGTTCCTGCTGTTGTTATTTCTTCAGGTTGTGGCAGGTCACCAGGTCTCCCTGTCTATAGTTTTTGTGTCAGCTGTGGCCCTACTGTGTTACTAGGGGTCTCATAAGTTCTTTTAATTTCCTCTAAGTTGGGGCAGGGCAATATTGGTGCACTCTTCACCCTGTCTGATG
>PVJX010045143.1:0-12805 GCA_004027295.1 Dolichotis patagonum | reverse complement strand
TTTCTGCCATTGATAGTCTATTTTTCTCTTCCACTTCACTGTCTGCCCCATTCACTGAGGCCTCTCTGCCACTGTTCCTTAAATGCTAGTATTCTTGTTCCCTCACCCTAGAATGTCCTTCAGTATTTTTTGTAGGGTTGGACTGGTGGTCACAAATTCTCCTAGCTCCTCTTTGTCATGGAAGCATCTTTTTTCTCCACTAATTTCTAGAGAGAGTTTTGCAGGATACATCAATCTGGGCTAGAGATTGTTCTCCTTCAGCGCTTGAATTACTTTACTCCAAGCTCTTCTTGACCTGATGGTCTGTATCGAGAAGTCTGCCGTGATTTTGATGGGTTTTCCTTTATAGGTGATCTGTTTCTTTTCTCTGATGGCTTTTAATATTCTGTTCTTATATTGAGTTTCTGGGATCGTGATTATTTTGTGTCTGGGTGTACCTCTGTTTTGGCTGTAGGTGGCTGGAGTTCTGTATGATTCATAAGTCTGCATATCATTTTCTTTTTCTATGTTTGGGAAGTTTTCCTTAATAATTTCTGTGAATAGCCTTTGTAGTTCTTCTGTTTTGACTCTTACTTCTTCATTCACATGTTTTATTCTTAAGTTATAGATCCTCTTGTCATCCTTTAGCCTTTGTATGGTTACTTCCTGCTCCCTTGTAATTTTGAAGAGATCTTCCCTTTCATGATCACACGTTGCAAGCCTGTGTTCAATTTTTGATAGTTTATCTTTGGTTTCTTTCAAGCAGTTTTGCCAACTTTCTATGGAGTCTTTAGTTTCCTGGTAATCTCTTTGAATCTGCTTCATGAATTCTAGGTTTTTTTTATATTCTGCATTGAACGTTTCTCTCCTTTTGTGTTCCTCCATTCTTCTGTCTATGTCTTCTTGAGAGGTGCCCAGCCTAATTTATTAATCTACTTATCTCTTGTTTAACTTGAATTAATATTTCAGTTTTGATCTCATTTAGAAGGTCCTGAAGATATCCTTTTATGTCCGCTGATGCTGTGTTTGATGTTGCATGTTCGCTGCTCTCAATCTCTTTTATATATACCTCTCCTGGATCAATATTCTCAGGTTTGGGGTTGGGGGCTTTTTCTTATTTCTCTCTCTCGTCATGTTTTTGGTTCCTTCCATACAAGTGTGTAGTGTAATTCCCAGCCCCTTTTCTTGTTGGTTAGGGTTTTTCTAGGGCACGCAGGCTAGGGGCCATCTGCTATCAGAGAGTGAAGTGTAAGCAAGGTTAGTATATGCTGGCTCCTCCCCTCTAGGCAAGTCGACCTTTGCGGGCTTTCACTGCATCAGTGTGCACCGCCCTCAGGAAACCAATTGATTTGTGACAACCCACTGGGTCCCAGTCCATTCCAAGCAGATCCCTCCAATCCACTCTGTGAGGGGAGCAACCAACTAAAGCTACTTCCTTACAGAGCCAGGACTTTCCTGCCCAACTCCAATATGTCATCTAGTTGGTTGCCCCTTTCCCTTGGGAGGGTTCCATTCCCATCACTCATCTTGTGTTGATGCCGGTCCCCGAGAACTGCTGGGCTCCCCAACCTCTGACCTCAGTGCAGCTGCAGTATGAATTCATGGTGGCTCTAGGTGAGTTACGTGCAGGGCTGGGCCCGGGCAAGCTGTGCACAGGGCTGTTCAGCTCCATGCTCCAGTCGCTCAAGCCAGTCACATCAGTGCAGGTTCAGTCCCAGAAGTGGATCTCGGGCATGAATTCAGGCAGCTCGGCGAGAATGCACTGCTTGCCGATCTTAGCTTCTGTAATGGTAGCCCCGGGACCTCGTATTCGAGCAGTTTCTTTCCCTGCAGTTTCTTCCTGGGTTGAAAGAGTCCATCTCCCTCTGGATCTCTCCAGGGTGTTCTATTCTGGCATTTGAGCTGTCTCTCTCAGAGAGGCTCCATATCCTGCTACCTCTAGGTCTGGCATCTTTGGTCCAGCCTCACATGTGCTAATTTCATCTTTATTGCAGTCCTACAAGGCTTTTTTCTCACATGCATTTTACATTTGATGATATGAAGACATACTTATTCAGTAAGTTGTCCTTATCATGTATGAATGACAGAGATGAGATTCATTCTTATTTTTAAATTTCATATTGTTGTAATCATACACTTTTGTATCCAAAATATGAATGAAGTATGTACTTTCCATCAACTTGTTTATTTCTATAGTTGAGTATCTATTGTACATTCTATTTCTTATTTTCAAAGCTCCTTTTGCAATATTACAAACTTCCTTCAGCAAAATAAAATGGTGAAGATTCCTCGTTACATACTGTGGAAGGTTTCTAGTCCTAAGGAGGCCTCTGCCATGTGCGCTGTGTGGCTTGTGCTAAACCTGTCTGGAGTAGCCCAGATTCTTCATGCACATGTTGATGGAGTTCAGGCTGCAGTCTTAGAAGTTTATGTTGTTTCATAGTGTGAATTTTTTGTGAGTGTTCTGTCTCAGCACAGTAAGAAGTTGAAAAAACTGGGACTGAAAGGAAGAGGAAAACACAAGGAGAATGTGTGGAAAGCTATAAAGGTGATCCTCTTCTGATTTCAGTTTTTCTTAGCAGTTGGTATTCATCTGACTCAAGCCCTCAGATCCCAAAGGATGGAGAGTTAGAAAAACAGTATTGATGCCTACTCTGGCCTATACCTCACAAAGAGGAAAGGGGATAACTACATAAATAAGTAGTGTGACAGTGGAATCTGACAATTTTCTGGCCTTTTGGAGCCACTAGGGAATGATGATTCAGACCACACAGGACTCTTGTGGTTGTAAAAGAGCAAACCACAACATGGTGTCCACTCAAAGCCTTTCGCCACATTGTGGCTGGCCAGAAACTGCCTAACCAGAACCATCCCAGTACTCAACACAGTCACTGGAAACTCTGAGCTCACTCTCCACTGCAGGGTGGGCTCGGCAGTAGTTCAGGTCATTCTTAAAAGCTGGTCTAAGACTTTTGTCCTTGATTTCACAGCATTTACAAGTTGGCTGAGGGTGCAAAAATGTACAAAAAGAAAACAAACAGTGGATGTTTTTATAAAATGAAATTTACTGATTGAAAAGATTCTCCTTTGTTCAATTTTCTCTCATTTTTTTACAATTAAAATCTCCCTTTATGTATGAAATTTAGTAACAATAGATATAAGATTTTGTTTGCATATTTGTATGTTGTTTTATGCTTTGTTATTTGGTTGGTGAACCTAACAGTTTCTGTAAGTATTCTTCAAACTTCCAGGCACCACAAAATTGAATACTATGGTACTATACTTTTTTGATTTTTTTTTTGTACCGGGGATTGAACTCACAACCTTGTTCTTACCAGGCAAGTGCTTGAGCCACTGAGATAAATCTCTGGCCATAGGTACCCTTTTTAGAGTGTGCAGAAAGGATAGAGCTTCTAGTGTGCCTTGCCACACAATCAAGATAGCAAAATTTCAGCCTGTAGACAAACAATCCTTCAGCCATCTTTAAGGTTAGAATATTTGGATCGTCTACCCTATGTTCCCTAAGGTCTATATTTAGAACTTAATTTCTGTCTACTGTCCAACTGTGATTCAAGAAGTCACTTTGTCAGTACACAAGAAGAAAGAAAGAAAGAAACAAAGGGAGAGAAGAAATTTTAAAACAATAAAGATTTTGAGGCATTCAGATATAACTTCTAAGCCTATATAAGGTAAAAATGTTGTTTTCTGGTTTCTTTTCTCGGTGAAGAATTCACCACAACCCAGGTTTGTTGGATATTAACTATGATATGGATGAGAATAGGTTAATGATAACCAAGCTACCCACTTATGAGTGCATGACAGATGATTTTTGTGTATTACCCCCAATCTCATCACCACTGCAGTCTGAAAAGGCAGAAAACTGTAGCTTGAAGTAGTGATGTAACATAGAAATAACAGCAATTTTGACATCTTATATACCTAACTATGATTACTAGTTCTATGGGCTTGACTATTTTCCTTACTTATAAAATGAAACCAATAATAATATTTCACGAAGTTATTCCAAAAATACATAATTGTAACAAGTGTAAAGTATACCGTTTAAGTCCTGGCATAGAGGAAGATCTCAATATTTAGTTAGATAACTTTATTAAGTTTATGATTCTTGTAAGTAGCTGAGCTGAGAGCTCCAGTACAGACTCATAGTCTACAATCCTTGCAATTTATCAAGAGTAAATGGTTCACTGAGCACTGTGAAACCAGTGAGCCATAAATATGACATTGTTGTATTATTTTCCTATTCATTACCTTTAAATATTCTATCAAGTCTCCCCCCCCATAAAGTTATCTCAGGGAGAATTCTCAGCACTACACTCCCAGATATAAAATGTATAAACGTATGGTAGTTAGTCTGAGCCACCTGCATATCCCTTTTCAAATCTGAGCTCACGGCCTCTCCATGGCCATGTCAATATTTATAAGATTCATTTTATAACCACCCTGTAAAATACTCCCTCTGCTCTGACTGGCCTGCTGCTCAAGTGTGAAGACATTTGGACGATGCCCTGGGAATGAAGAGGAGGTATATAAACCCTTTAGCCTAAATTGTATCATGTTCCTGCTGATTTGGCAATGCTCCTGTCCAAATTTATTTTCTCTTTCAACCAGTGCTAAAGAGTAGGCCTGTACTCATTATCTATTACTGAGCATCAGACTATGGCTAATATGAATATTAAAGCATATTTTATACTTTCTGTGGATTAAAATTCCATGCATTTCTCAGAACTCTGTAATAGGGCTGTCTATGTATATTAACAAGTTGGCTGGTGTGTGGCCTAGCCTGAGGGTTCCCAGAGGAGGAAAATGCTTTAGCGGCACAGCTCCTCCTAGCTCTGTGGCTGAGGGCTTCAGTTTCTTGCTGCTTATGAATTAGAAACTGTCCCTACCTCCTAGAGGTTTCCCCATTTCCTTGTCACATGGGCCTTCCAACATAGACAGACCCCAATATGTCATTTTCTCTTCAAACCCAGAGCAATTCTAGCAAGATGAACAGTAAAATCTTACGTATCATGTTTTCCCATCCATGTACACACATGACTGCTGTTAGTTTTCATGTAATCTATTGTTAATAAGCAAATCACAGGGCAGGCATGCGTCATACCCAAGGGGAGAAAATTACAAAAGGATATATATGTCAATATGTGGAGTTTAGAAAGACACCATGGAATATGTTTTTAAAAAAAAAGATACTCATGTAAAATGGATAATAAAATGAAGGAAATAGTAGAAAACAAACTCAGAGTACCACCGTTCCCATTCAAATGATACCAAACAACTTTTGGGTGATTAGAAATCAAAGAACAGGAGGAAAACAAGTGATTTGCAATTAGCAAGCCAACATCCATGCTCATTGAGTTATATTCTTATAAAACATAATTATATCATAAAATCATTTTAAATTCTGCATATTCCTCCACTGAAAGCAGTCACAATTTGGCAGAATTAGCCACAATAAGGCATAGAGATGGGTATGAGCTTAAGTTTTAAAGTATGAGTGTTTAACCACTTCTTAGTCATAAGAAAACCATGGTCTCAAGCTAAGTGGCATGTGTTATCATACTATGGAACAATGTATAAGAATGCTCACCCTATCAGGAAAATTAATATTTTTCTATGCTTCCCCCTTCACTTTGGATATGCTAATTATTTTTTTTCCATCTTAAGCATTTTTCTACATTCCTAAAGCCCTTATAGACACAGTTTTTTGCATAGTTTTCCACCATTTCTGGTGGTAAAACAATACTCTCTGAGGACATTTGAACTCCTGGAGCTTATCTGAATTCAGGATAGCATGTGTGTTTTTGCCTGTTGGTGTTCTTTTTGTGTGTGATACCGGGGAGTGCACTCAGGAGCCTGGTGCATGTTAGGCAAACACTCTCCTCTGAGTTACATCCTCAGCTCCTCTTTTGGTTACTTAGAGTGACTTTAGTTCACTACTTTTTAACCAATAAATGTGGTTATTTAAATAACAATGTAAAAATAATTTAATTTGTCTTCAATTAAAGCCTTTTTGTATATATAAACCCACAAGTCAGAAAAATAAAATTTCTTTGACAAAGCAACATATGAATATGGTCTCAGAATATATGTTCACATTTTATAATGAGTTAGTGTGTCTAATTTCAAATAAATGCTATTCATTCTTACTATATACCTTCATTATATGAATGTCTAGTCACAGGTCTTTATAAAGGTCACTAGGTTTAAAATAAAGAACAAACTCATAATTCTAAATTCAAATTCTGTTCTTTATCCATTAGTTCATATAAAATGATGTATGTAAAATACTACATGAATATTATTTGTTTAGCTACCATAACATTTTTTCAGAATGAGGACATTTTTTGAACTATCTGAAACCAAAAGAAAATGTTACCAAGAAAACATAAGAATGAAAGAGAGGAAAAGAAAGCGCTCTAAAGGGTATAACTGCATGTGTGTTTAAGTGTTTAAGATAGATGTCCATATTACTGTTTTTGTTAGAATGATGAGTAGAACCGTTAACAGGCTCATTGCTTGAATGTGTACTGTGTATGTTTTAACTTTGTAACTTGAGCAACTATTTCCAATGATGACAGTATGTAACTTATTAAGTGGTGATTTCTTAGTATTTTTGTTTATGTTTTTGTTTTGTTGTGGTTGTTCTTTTTTTTTCTTCTTTTTTTCTTTCCTCTCCGGAATTCTACATTGTTGCTACCCTCTTTCTGTTTTGTTTGGTTTTTTTCTTTCTTCTTCTCTTTAAATAAAAAAATGTTAAAAAAGAAAACATAAGAATGTGATATAGAAGGATCAAAAAATCAGAATTTCTTTCCACTTTTAGTACTTTTTTATTTGTTTAAAGCAAAAGGTTTTGTGCAATATGTTTTTAATTTGCATTACTTCAGATTCTAGATTTAGCAATACAGATCTGACTTGTATGTTAATTCTAAATGTTTTATTTTCTGATGATAAAAGAACCTAGGAAATAGCCACTTGAAAGAGGGACAGAAGCTACATGGGCATCTGGTTCAATTTATGGCTCTTACTCATTACCCTTATGCCACATTCTCAAACCATATGTGGAGAAGTCTTCTGGGAAGAAAAAAAAGTGAATTCCAGTATTCAGAAACTATGAACTAAAGTGGTTAAAAATTAACATTAACTTTCTGTATAACACCTTTTTAATGCAGTAAAATTATACTATGTTAGTTTTACGTGTAATTGTCATTTCAATTCAGTGGATTATTTTGAACACTTACTGGTCAACTATAGTCAACCAAAGACCTAGAAAACATTCTATTTTTGTGAGATTTGCTTTCCATCCAAATTAAGTTTTTCTTCAGATACATGTTATCAATGTAAAGGTCATAGCACAAAGTGAATCACAAGTCTAGGGATAGTTTAAGAGAATAGGTAAGGAAGGAAATAAACGATGATACCTACTCCAAATTTCCTGCCACTTCCAGGCAGAATAAGAGAAAAGTGTTATGATATGGTGAATAAGATTTTTCATTGTGGCATCCTGTGTTACTAATCTCCTAACATGAAGACTTATTTCCTATAAAATTCAATGATAAATCCCCAACCTACTCATGTGGCAAAATGGAAATCAATTAGATAAATAGATAGAAAAAATAAATATGTACATTCATCTAAATAGATATACATATATGAGTGTGTATGTAATTATATTTTATACATATGTAGTATTGTAGTCAGGGGTTGTGAGGAGAACAATTTAGAATCAAGACACAGAATTTATAAAATTATTTTATGATGGTCACCCAGAGTTAAACATAGAAAGTACAGAAAATCTATCCACAACACTAAAGACAGAATGTTCATCCAAGGGCCTGGATCCCACAGCAATGTTCTAAGTTGTCCAGATGTAGACCTTGAGCCCATGACAATGCCTTTCATGAGTCCAACTGGAAGTCTAGAACCCACAAGAAGGACTCATACTGATCTGTTTTACGGATCCGTGATGGGAAGACCCAAAGGTCAGTGGTGGAAGCTAGAAAGTCTATTTCAGTGCGGAGAAGGAGCTTTGCTGGTAGGTTGAGGGTTCTACACTGGAGCTGAGAAGTCACATTCAAAATAATAATCAGGGCTACCGTGAAAGGTGCCACAGCCATCCTCAGTGACACAGAGGCCCCAAGCTCCTCCGAAGTTAAGAACATACCAGCAAGCCAGCATGACAAGTTTCTCCCAGAGATTAAACAGCAAATGTCTTCCCCTCCAGAGCCAAGAAGTGATGCTCGATGTAAGGATCAGAGCTCCCTCAAAGTGAACCACAGACACTTTCACCAATAAGGTCCCAAGCTCCTCCGATGACAATGGTCAAAGTCACGCTAGGGAAGTTAGTCAGACCAAGCTTCTCCAGGAGACCAAGGGCTCAAAACAGAAACACTTAGAAAAACCCATAATGCCTCACTCATCTTCTCCACATCTCTATGCTGGCAACTTTCCTCAGATGGAACATCTACCCTCAGCACCATGCTGATTTAATTCAGCTGGTGGTAAGTTGACCATCAGTTTTTAATCTAAGACATGTAGATACAAATGTTAATTTTTAGGTTGCTAAATGGTGCTTGAAAAGAGTACTATATTATTTAAAAAGCAAAATGAATAAACAGAAGACCTCCGTTTTGCAGTTTTACCTTTATATTTTAAAATATCCTATATGAATATTGTAATATATGCAAATATATTTATCTTCACATCACTATATATCTGAATAGATATATTTTCATGTAGATATGTTTGTATGTAAGGCAGATATGTTTTTAGTAAATTAAAAACATTTTACATATTGAAGAAAAAATACTATGGTATTCAATCATTTGTATTAGCCAAACAGTAAATATGATACACAGTTAGGACCTTTGAAATATTATTATAAAAGTTTTTGTAGTTGAAAGGCCATCATAAGCATCTGAGATACTGCTAGGTCATGGAACTGCAGCTTTTCTCAACTAATCACCTCACAATTACTGCAGGAATTTTACCATCCTCACATGGTGTCCATACTCTGGCAACAGTTTATTCACTTACGGATGGGAAACAGACACAGGCTGAACCAATTCATCTCTCCCAAGATTTTAAAACCTTGAATTCATAGCCAAAGTCAAGTAGGCATTTTACTTCTATTTGAAATAAAATAAGTTTTTAGTAAAAGAGACTATAAATCCAACTGTTATAAAGAGAAATCCAGTAAAAAGATGGTTCCTGTTCCTCATTTCTTCGTATCTGCTGTGTGACCGTGTTTTCTATCCTTTGCTGTAGTTGTTTAATCCTGCCTTGGATTCCATCAAGAAACAAATTCTTATTTTTCTACAATATACCAAAGATGTCTTTCTGTCATTTGTAGGCAAGATTAAAAAGCAGAGTGATAGTTTCTGCTTGGAGGTAATTATCTTGATATTTTGAAATTCCCTTTATTACTTTAATTTCAACTACAATAATTGTTATCTAGGAAATCCCCCAAACTTTATTTCTATGTGCCAACCCAGTATTCTTCCAACAATTCCTATTGCCACTCAGTATTGTAGTGATTTCTTTGTTATTCTTTATCTCACCTAGATACATTAAGACAGGGATCATATATATTGTACCTATTGTGGTTTCTCTAATATACAGTTTGCTTCCAGGGAGTCAAAAAATAATTGTAAATTGTTGAATACAAGAAAGAATAAAGGAAAAATTAAAAAATATTTGAATTCTTCTTAGTCTTTTTGATTCATTATTTTTAAAAATGTATTAATTATAGTTTTAACTTACAACATGAACTGTCAAACTGATATGTGTTACATTTCCCTTATTAATAAAACCAGTTTTCAGGTAGGTATAATTTGGATACTAACTTCATATACAGCTATTTTAAATGCTAGCTTTTTTAGTAAAATGTGTTGTCGACACTTTTGGTAACAGAATTTTATAGCACAGCCTTAGTTTCCATTCTGCGAATCCCCAAGGCAACTTTCCCCAAACAATCATGGTTAATAATTCAAATTTTCTTTGTCTGAAATTTTATTTGTCCTACAACCAAAACATAATTTGTGCCTCATAAGTGTCAGGGGGCTAACTAAAGAAAAAGCTGAATGCCTTGTTTTCCAAGAAAAACAACACTTCTTTTTATGAACTGAACAAAGCACATTCAGTTCTCTGGAGACTGACAGTTGTTCTCCACACCCGTGAGGAGCTCACAGTGAGCAGTTTGTCTTGATCAGAAGCCAAGGGAAATACTTCCACTTTAAAACCCTTGTCTCAAATATTTCATATTTTAGAAACCATTTCTGGAGGTCTTTGAATACTGTTCTCAGTGTTCTGTTCAGGGGATACTATTTATGAAGATTCTTGGACAATATGTCTAAAATGTTGAAAAAAGATGCTTCTCAGTTGTATAATCCAACAAATTGTTCCCAGTCTTAGAGAGTTGTTGCCTTGCATATATTTACATTTGATTTTATCCTTCTTTTGTTCATTACTAAGTATTCACAGTTTAATTAGATATTTGTGTTTAGGTGAAAAATATAAAAATTACAATTTTTTAAATTAATATTCTACATTAAACAAACCAGCATGTCAATTAAAATATAGACTATCAATATTTATTTACACTAACCTAAATAGTAACCCTCTCACGTTAGTTAACCTGGCACAAGGTCTTATACATACATTATTTTTCTCCTGCCAATTTTCATGGGGTAACTATAAAAATGTTAACTCAGTCTACAAATCACATTAATATGTTTAGAAAATCAAATCATATATGTCAGTGTAATGTAGGCTTGTATGGTCTATTTGTACAGACTGAATTTAAAATGTAACACTAAAACCAAAGGAAGGAGATCTTTCCTCTTTATTTATTTTTTTTAGCTTATTGTATTTTTTTAAAACACAGTACTGTTTTGCAAGCCAGTCACTATTAAGCAACTAATAAAGGACAATTTTTATACCTGAGCAAATGCTTCTTTCTTTAAGACTTGAAACAAGACCATTTCTTGATAAAAGGCCATGCTTCCATCAACAGGAGGCAAGCAGAAGTCAGTAGTGCCCTTACTGCTGATGAATGTGTCTGCATCCCTTGTTCTGCTCCCTCATGGTCTGTCCATCATTTATGCCAAGGATCATCTGAACTCATCTCACTAAGTCCTCATAGTTGCCTATGATGTCACCGAGCAGTAACCAAGAAACCTAGGTAAAACGAAGCACTAGATTCTAACCTAAATATAACTCTTTCATTTTTTTTCTAACCCCATCTCTCTGTCTTTCTCTATTATTGAAAAAAATCCTCTTTGTATCTTCCTTGAGCTCAAGATCAAATCTCTGCTAAGGTGCTTCTAAATTGAATTTCTATAAAGCAAGTTTCCTTCTTGCTTCATGGAAGCCATATATCCTCACTGAAGACACTGGCTCTTTTGCTCTCCTCACAAATGGTAACTGTTTCACTCCAATGTCTTTGTACCGCTAGGCACAAGGGTTGCAGACATGTCCTCCTTACTAACCTGTGTCAAGAATGTCACATCATTAAATTGATCCCACTTTGCTGCATGATCTACTTCAACAACTATATGCCACCCTCACATTACTCTTTGAAAAGTGTAGCTCATTGGTCTATTCTCATTCACTTCATTCTATGTGTCTCATAATTCTCAGTGATTCAGAATGAAAAAGTATTCCTGTTTTTGTAAACCCTCAGTTCTGGCATCTCCCCCTCTTTAGTGTTCTTTACCACAGCCAGTCAATTACAATGTCATTTCTTTGAATCTGCCTTTAACAATAACTGCAATGACTCCATAATCTTGATCTTGAAGAGTGTAACAACGTGCTCCATCTTTTCAACTTACCTTCTCATATACCACACTTAAATTCCAACAGGACCTTCAGTATTTATACATTACCAATTTCTCTCTAACTTCATCTCTTTCCGTGTTATTTGTTAGATGATAAGTCATAATTACTCCTTTGTATATACTCTCAATTTTCTTTTCACTTCCCTGTTTTACTATTCATGTGACTAAATCTAACTCTTCATTCTAAATATCTAGATAACTAATCAAAATGGTAAAGCAAAATAAATGAAAAATTAAAGCATGAGGAAATTGTGAGAATTGTGCTATTTTAAATCCTCAAAGCTTCCAAGAAATCACAAGAATATGTTTTGTTAGGTATCTCTTTCAAAGATCATTTTTCCAGGACACCAACATGTCCTTATCATAACTTATAATCATTAGCTCTGTGTATCAATCTGGTTTCTGCAAAAGAAAACAACTAATAATATGTGTATGTTTCTTTATATGTAATTATAAATGCTAAGATGTCTTGATTGGCACATATGATTATAAAGGCTAATAAGTGCAAGGTCTACAGTCTGCAAGCCAGAGGCCAGAGTTCCTGGAGGGCTTGAGGTCCATTTCTGGTTCAAGTCTGCAAGCCTAAGAACAGGAAGAGGGCACTGTTGTATAATTTTCAGTTGAATTGCAAGTTCAAAGTAGAAGTCTGAATGGCCAAATGGAGTAGGAGAGAGAGAGAGAGAGAGAGAGAGAGAGAGAGAGAGAGAGACAGAGGAGAGAGAGAAAGAGAGAGAGAGAGAGAGAATTGCTTAACCTTTTATTCTATTCAGGCATTCAACAGACTATATGAGGTCCACACACTGGGCAGGACAGTCTGCTTTATTCACCCTACCTGCTTAGTAATCAGTTTGATTAGCGAGCTTTTCATTGCTTGTACAAAATGCCTGACATACACAATTAACAGAAACAATGATGTCTTTTGTCTCACTTAAGAAACCTCAGTCCATAGTTGCTGTCTCTAAGATAAAAAC
>PVJX010045142.1:0-12859 GCA_004027295.1 Dolichotis patagonum | reverse complement strand
AATCAGTCAATACAAAGTAGCAATCTAACAAACCAGATTCAAATAAGATCAGCCATAATAAGACAGTATAAGTTATAAAGGGCTTCAGATTAAGTTGATAGGAAAATTAGGGGTGATTACCATAATATGTCCTCTTATTTTTGGGATAGCTGATCATGTCCTCAAGTCTAGCGTAAGTAGACAAACTGGAACAGCACATCATCCATCCAAGCAGAGTGGTGAGAATAATGTAAATTCTAAATCTTGTTACCCCATTAACAGTATCCTCTGCCTCCCTTTTTTAGACAATTCCTCCCCTTTCACTCCCATGGGGTGAACTGCTTGTTTTGGGTCCCACTGCCTCCCTATATAGAGCAGCTCAATGGACTCTATCTCCTGATCTACTCTGCCTGTGTTTCTCTCTGTTAGTATTTTGAGGCCCTCTATACTAGAGATTATAGCCAATCTTCTCTGCCTCATTTCTGCTATTCTATTTTTATGCCATTGATAGTCTATTTTTCTCTTCCACTTCACTGTCTGCCTCGTTCACTGAGGCCTCTCAGGCAGGTTACTCTTGTTTGACTTTATTATGCATGATGGTATGAACAGCTGTTTTGAATAAAACAAGACATTATGGCAGCCATTGCTGATTTAATATCATCTTGCTTAGAAGTCCTACCATGCTTTTGTTCTTCTATTACCATTGGTTCTATCATGTTTTGTCTTATTGGATTTTAATATGTGTGATAGCATAAATAAATTTTTTATGGAAAATGAGATATTATAGTAGCCATTGTTCATTTTCTGTTATTTGGTTGAGAATGCCCTATAATACTTTCATTCTCTTGAATGGTTTTATATTATTTTGTTATGTTTGATATTACTGTGTGTGAAGCTATGCTCTACTATTTCAAAGAAAGAGACATTATGGTAGCTACTGTTAATATCCGGTTGTCTTCTCGTGAAGTGCTGTGTTGCTTACATTGTTCTGTTCTGATCTGCTTTGTTCTGTCCTCTTTTGTTTTATTCTCTTTAAAATAAAATTTAAAAAATAAATAAATAAAGTCAAAAGTTTCTTTTATGATCCATCATGTGAAATAAAATCATCTACTTCTAAAGTTCTGTCAGAGCCCAGCATAGTGGTGTGTTCCAGTAACACCAGTACTTGGAAAGCTGAGGCAGGATCCTGTGAGTATGAGGCCAGCCTGGACTACATAATGAGTTTAAGACCAGCCTGAACTGAAAAGTGAGACCCTATTTCCAAAAAACAACAACAACAAAACACCCACCAGGAGGTATGTGTCATAATTCCATAGGTTAGGCTTAGAGGAACAGGCTGGTAGAACTGTATGGTACCTTGCGAATGACTTCTAAATTTGAGAACTGTCTGTCTCAGTTTTTGCTATTCATTAACTGTGTGACCTCAGGAAAGCTATTAAACTCTCTATTCTTCAGTTTCCTTGCCTGTAAAATGGGGATGATAATAAAAGTACCTGTCTTACAGCAGTAAGGAATAATTAATACTGTAATATATAAGATAGAACAATGTGTGCACAGGATTGACATTGAATAATTTTTTTCTTGATTCTATGTTTATGGGAATCATAGAGACAAAAAATTTAATGACTGACAGAGGATAGGGAGAAGGGAAAATGGGGAATAACTACTAATGAGTAGGGCATTTCTTTGCAGAATGATGAAAATGTTCTGGAATTCGTAGAATAAAGGTTCCACAACTCTATAAATACACCAAATGCACTGTACATTTTAAAAGAATGAATATTTTATGGCATGTTAACTACACTCCAGTTTTTAAAAAGGTGAATGTCCCTCCTTTGACAACTGATGTCTTCATTTCTTTTTCTGGTCACCTATTGAGTCATTAAATCACACAAATAATTGCAACAATACCTGACATGTATAAGCCCATAGCACCAAAACATTACCATAAAATTTCTTTTTAACAAAATTATTTACAAATGTTAGTCGACAGTTCACATGTATTTTTTTCTTGTTTTGAAACCATACAGATCTGAAAGTTTCTCTGAGGTTATTTTTTATCTCATAGTAATTAGTAAAACTGATATTTCTTTAAGTAACATGCTAAAACAAAGGTCTTCATTTCTGATATTTCAATAACATTGTCATCTTTCTAGAAAAAAAGTAAAAGTATTGATCTTCCAATGACATTTAACATGGCAATCTTTAAGTGATTGAAGGTAGGATGATTGGTTATTTAATTATTTATTTATGACATAAAATTCTTAAAGCCACAAAGTATGATATGATTTGAGGACAGTGAAAAAGTGTTCCACCTGTATGCTTTTCCTTGCTGGTATGAAATGCCCTCCCTAGAGACTTTGCTGAAGACTTTATGATCTGTGCAGAGTAGGTATTCTCTCTAGAGGAATGGCATCCTAAACTCTTATTTGTTCCAAACTTGTAGGAAGTGGTCAAGTCCTTTCCAAACTCACCCATGCCTGAACACAAGGGCAGCTGAAATATGGGAGGAAGTTGATCTGCCAAGAGAGACCCATCTAAAGGAAGGTGAAGAGAAAGGAGAACTTGAATACAGCCAAACAAACTCACAAGAACCCTTTTTTGTATGTTTGTTTTTGGGTGTTTTTGAGACAGAGTCCCTGCTATGCATTTCAGGCTGAACTTGAGCACAATTCGTAATCCAGACTGGTCTCGAACTTGCAGCAATCCTCCTGCCTCAGCCTCTCAAGTGCTGGGATTACAGGCATGCACCACCACATCTGGCCCAACAACCATTCTTGAACAAACAGAGCTTGGCTCCCATTTCCTAGGCCAGTGCCATTTTCTGTCTTATGTATTTAACCAGTACAGGTCAGGAGACCTGTGCCAGGCTGACCACAGGCTTGGGTTGTTTATTACCAGACTAAAAACCACATTGTTTCTAGGGCTGCCATGGAGTCAAGTCCCCAGGGACCTGTTTATTCACGTTTATTTTTGTTCAACTCCACTGGGCACTGCAGTAGACTTGAATCCCAAAGCAGGATTTCCAAGTTGTCCAACCCCAAGGGCTTAGGAGGGGCCATTTGTTGTGGCTGGAAACAGCTCATAGCAACCCAACTTGCTTTGGAGAGTGGTTTCCTCTAGAGACCTTTCAGCCCCTCAGGACAGCAGCTGGCCAGCTCTGCTCCTCCCTCTCCTGTTTCCACAAGAACAGTGTCTTGAGTCCGAGGGAAAGAACACAGGTACAAGTTAGGACCTGCTCAGCTTTGAAGTGAAAAGTCTTGATCCAACTCTGTCTTAGGAATAAAAAGCTGAAGTGTGGCATTTATAAGCTTTTTAAGACTTTTAGGTTCACTTTAAGAGGAACATGACACAGGAGAAAACTGGGCTGGATTTAAAAAGTCACCAGCTATATTTGCATTTAACGTATAAGAAGCACAGTACATTATGGATAGGGGTGTAGCTCAATGGAGTGCTTGCCTAGCATGTACCAAAAAACAAAATATAATTAAAAAATTGTCTCAGGCAGTCTCTTCCTAACGCTTTCCAAGTTACAGGTGTCATAAAATGAATTGAATCATTGGTCTAAGAGTCAGCACATCTGAGTTTAATCTGTTACAGTGTGAGGTTACTCACATTACTTCATCAGGCCTTACCTTCCTCAAAGAAAAATGGGCATTAGACCCTAAGTCACATGTCTTCTAGCATTTTGTTTTTCTCAGTGCTGGCAATCAAACCTGGGGCCTGCACACACCAGCCCTGTAATCTACCACTGAGCTACACCCTGGCCCCAGAGTGTTCATTTTCTGGCTGTTGGACCAGATGTGGTGGCACATGCCTGTAATCCCAGCACTAGGGAGGCTGAGGCAAGAGAATCACTGTGAGTTGGAGATCAGCCTGGACTACATATGACTTCAAGGCCAGTTTGAACTACATAGTGAGATCCTGTCTCAAAACAAAACAAAACTGATAGGTTTTTCCTCTGTGTGGTAGAAAAGCAAGAGCAAAGAAAAAAGTCAAAGGACATTATTGTAGGCATGGGAGGGCTGCAGTAGAGTGCAAGATTGCCTCAGCCGTCAAAAAAGCATTGAGCTTTTATTCATTTGACAGTGGGTAGAGTTTGAAGGGGCGGGCAGAGTGACATTTTGACAGCTGATTGGAGGAATGTTGGTCCAAAAGCAGGAAGTTCAGTTTTGGCTTGGAAGAATGCGGCTGTGGAAGTGAGTGTTGAAGGGAGCCACCGTCCAGTGCCATGTTGGGCAGGCCCATGCTGAGCCTGGCCTCACTTCACAGGGGCAGAACCCATCAAAAACAAAACAAAAATTGTTATTGAAAATGCTTTAATGCCTCACTACCGATTTAAAACTGATACTTTTTCTTGGTGAGAAAAGGAGCTAAAATGGAAGTCCTAATTACTGGCACACAATTAACTTTAGTTAAACTTTAAGGAATCTAATTAAGGGAGCAAATCATTTGTCATCGTCTACCACTAGACCTCCCCCACGTTCCATTCCATGCTAGAGCCTCAACCTACGCACACTGCTGACTCTCAGACTAAGCAGTCAGCTGGACCTGTGGAACCAAATCTGCATGAGAGAATGTGGGTCTGCTTGGCAAACCCCAGCCAGCTCCTGACTGTACAGGAAGCTGCGTGTGTGTCCTGCTCCATGCAGAGCATTTTTCTCCAATACTCCAGTCCTACTCAGATTGAGGAAACCACTTCAGCAAACCAGAAGCCCACAGCTCCTGAGTCCCCAGTCCAACAGCTTCTGTGATCCCTTGGTCCCTTCTGAAAGGAGACTGCATCTCTGAGGAGCCTCTGTGTTATCTGCCTCTGGAGAGGACACTGGGAAACTGCCCTCTGCCTGTTCACCGAATGAATATCAACAAGCCCAATGTTCATAACCCTGGAGGGAGAGCCTCAATTATGCCAGTGATTTCTAAAAATGCGAACACTTAAAAGACAAAAAGCCATACTCCATCCATCATGGTCACTTATTTCTATCATCACTATGTCCACCATTTCACTTGGAAGCAAGACCCTTATCTTTGCTTACTTTCTTCTCCCCTCCCACTTCTCTTCCTCCTCCTTTTTTCCCTACATTACCAGTAATTGAACACAAGGCCTTCCTACTGAGCTATATATATTCCTAAGAGCAATATATAATTTTCTTTAATCAGTATCTCATTACATCACTAAATTGTCCAGATTGAGCTCAAACCTCCTGCCTCAGCCTCCTAAAGTGCCAAGATACAGGTGTATGCTACCACACCTGGCTTAAACACATTTCTTGTTTAACTACTCAACAGGAGGTCACTTGATGCCAGTAGAAGATAGATTGCCAGGTGCTCTCTAATGAAGATGATAGTTGTGTGGTTTTTGTTTTGTTTTGTTTTGTTTTTTGTACTGGGGATCGAACTCACAACCTCGTGCTTGCCAGGCAAGCCGTCACACTGCTGAGCTAAATCCCTGGCCCGATAGTTGTGTTTCTTGACACACCTCTACCATGAGACCCTCAGTAGATATTGCTCAAATCACAGTGCTTTTCTGGCAAGACTGCTCTTGTCTCTAGGAGGGATCTTAACAGTAGTCAGTCAAATCTAACAGTGACACACACACACACCTTCTTTTTCCTGACAGACTCTAAATTACTTTGGGATTGCAAGACTCAGCTTGAAAGTTACCTTTTCCAGGATGGCAAAGGCAGAAATGTGCCACTCAGATCCCCTCACTTGAGAAAAGGACTTGCTACCACTGCAAGAGAGTGGCAGCCTGGACCAAGAAGTCCTGTTCCTCCAGCTGAGCTCATGCCCTTCTCTGGCTGCCCAGCCAAGGACTGGAAATGTGCCTGCAAGCCAAGCCTTTTTATGAGACACTGGACTCTTGGGCTACATCACTCTGCAGCCTAGCTCAGGTGAAATAGAACAAGTGAAGTTTCCATCATGGGATATTCCAGAGAAAGACAGAGTGAAGCAGAGATGTCTTAGTCACTTTTCTCTCATTACTAAGACAAAATATGCAATGCCCAAAGTGAAGGAAGGAAAGGTGTATTTAGCTCAAAGTTTGTGAACTTTCAGTCCATACTTAGCTGGTTCCATATCAGGGTGGCAGAGAAAAGGAGCAGCAGTTTATGGTGATGGAAGACAGCAAAAGCAGCAAAAAGGAGGAGGGAGACAGAAGACTCTTTCTGTCCCTTACATTGTTTGTAGGCTACCCACCCTTGAGAGAGTGTAGCACTCACACCCATAATCTCAGTATTGGACCGTAAATCAATCACAAACTCTAGAAACACGCCCCCCATGACAACATGAAGCTTTGAGGGGACATAAAGACAAAAAAACATAACAAGAGAGCAACTGGGAGTGCAGTTCTGCTGATAATTATGGCTGTCTTCTGTGGTTTCCTGTAATGGTTGATACATTGTGTCAATTTGAGAAGTTTAGAAGTTTAAGCCACTCAGCAGAGTACCACGATGTAAACATTTTGAGCCTATGCAAGAGGAGGGCACTGAGATAGTGTAGGTATAAAGGATCCACTCTAGTGTAGGCTCTAGGAGAGCCTGCATACAATATAAGGGAGGAAAAGAGGCTTACTTTCCCCTCCTTTTTGCTCTTGTTGCTTTGCTGTCTTCTGCTTCCTTGAAGTGTTGCCCCTGTGCCATGTCACCCTGCCTTGGACCCAGCTGATTATGGACTGAAACCTCTATAAACCGTGAACTAAATAAATCTTTCCTTCCTTCCTTTTGGGCACTGGGCATTTTATTGCAAGCAATAAGAGAAAAGTAACTACAACAATTCCTTATCTACATGTCTTGGGTAGACATAGTTGATTCTGATAATAGAGCTGACCTTTGCTAATTGGTACATGAATGCAGGCTGCTTGGATTATGGTTAAGATTCCCTTTCTTTCATGTCTCCTATCTGACTGCTTTTGTAGTACAAGCTCTGGGCTTTAATAGTTAATTTTAAGGTAACTGTGTGAGAACAACAACAGTGATGGAAGTGCATTAAAAGAGACCAGAGAGGAAGTAGGGGAGGATCTGGGGAAACTGTTTCATCATCCTTTGTAAATCAGACCATATGCCGTGTTTCATGTAGATGCATCATACAACATTCAACATGCATGTTATGTTTAAGAGTTCCTTGGATTTTGTGAAGTGGAGCAGGATAGTACTGCTTTTCAATAAAAATCATTTTGTAGTACTTGATTTTATTTTCAACACTGTATTACTGCAACTGAATTACTGCACTGAAAATTAAAACGTAAAAGAAAGATGACTGACAGTGTAGAACAGCATAGCAAGAGATAAATTATAATTAATCAGTAGTTATGATAATTAAAGGTATGGACTCTTATAGTCAGTTAGCTAGAGAAAGGTTGAGCTTGGTCTTCAAACTTCCTCATCTGGGATCAGAAGTCCCTTTGCCCAGCTTTAAGTTACCAATGAAGCTTAAGGTTCTACTTCGCAGTTTTCCAACTTAAAAACATAGGAACCTTTAAAGTCAAGGAACAGAACTGTTAGAACCCTGGGTCCCAATTGTCAGAGAAGCTCCCTGGGACAGCAGGCCTCCTGGTCCTGTCACCCTAAGGAAGTGAGAAGATGAATTACATCCCCCAGTATGGCTGTCACACCAGGACTCATGTTTTTATTCTAGAACTTTGATTAACATCATTAAAAGGAATTAATATCACCTCTCCAATTTTACTTGACTTTAAAATTAGAAATAGCCTGAAACAGTCCTGGATAGAATGGATAAGTCTCTAATTCAGAGCCTATTTTAAACCAGGCTGCCTTAAAAAGATCACTTTGTGATAAACATAAAGTATACCATGTTCTCTACTTTCAATAGAATTTCTCCAATTCAAAACAATATACTATAGTATAGATGTTATGTAAGAGATTTTAAGATATGTTGATGGAATAGAAGAAATATATATCTTACTGCTTTTTATTCTTATAGATTTTAAAATTAAAGTGATTTTATATTGTTTTTGCTCATCCAGAACAACACATATTCATTATAAAAATTAAAACAATGCAAATGTATCTAAAATATACTGCAAAAGATTTTATTTTCCAAAGAAGGCTTCATCACTTTATATCCCATCTCCAAAACTCTTCTGCTAATGAGATGTTCCAACAAGAAGGTACATCCAGGTTCCCTCTTCTTGGACCTGGCCAGAGCTTTGTAACCATGATGGATTGATAGGTTGTGACACAAAAGACTTTCAATGATAGGTCATAAAATGCAGTGCAACCTCTGCCTGGTTCTCTTTCCTGAACATGTGTCTCTAGAGCCTTGAGTTACCACACAAGTCTGCTGTGTTGAAGCCTGTATGTTGAGAGACCACGTGAGAAAGCCAAATATGGACAGAGATTCTTAGAAGACCCAGTTATTCCTGACTTCCCAGCCCAGCACCAGTTGTGGAAATGAACAAGACTCTGAGATGACTCCAACCTCAGCCACAGATTGACCACATACCATGAGAGCCCCTGAGTCAAAATCACCCAGCTGAGCAGCTCCCTAATTCCCGATCTACGTAAACATGCAGAGTTTGTAAACAAATGTTGTTGCCTAAAGTGACCACAATGAACAGCCCTTTCCTTCCTCACCATGATGTAACTACAGTTACCAGTGGGAGTACAGCTGTAAAGACTTTGTAATACACATATAAACTTTTTTAAAAATACAAATAATGGGGCTGGGGATGCAGCTCAGTGGCAGAATGCTTGTCTAGCATGTGCGAGGTCCTGGATCCAATCCCCAGCACCACAAAAAGAATTAAATTAAAAATTAAATTAAATTCAAATGATCTTACACCAATTCTATAAACTAAATATCCTTTTTTCACATAAGAATATATCATAGACATATTTGCACATCAGCATATAGATCTACCTCACTTTTTTTTATTTTAAAGAGTGTAAGATTAAACACAACAAAACAAAACAGAACACAAGAAAGCAATGTAAGACACATAAATTTCAAAGCAAGACAATCAGAGATCTTCACTATCTATCATATTGTCTCTTGTTTTCTTCCAAATAGTTGTCCATATCTTCACATACAGAGAATTCACACTAAACAACATAGTATGGAGCTGATCTGAACAGGATGAGGAAGGCGTTTTAGGTCTTCAAGACCCAGACAATAGGGAAGCCAACAATGGCTGCCATAGTGTTTCTCATTCTCTTCAAAATAGCTGTCCATACCTTCACGTATGTTCAATTTAAACAAAATAAAACAGGCTAAAATCACTCTGAACAAAGAATGACAGTAACCATGGCCACCCCAGGGTGGGAAGCAAGAAGCAATAGCATTTCCTGAGATCTGCACCATGTTGGAACTTAGGGCACTGAGCCAACCAGCAACCAGCCTGCCGCCTACCGGGGCGCTGGCTTAGAATCAATCATACCATATCTCCCTACCCCCCATTAGCAATTGGGATCCAGGGATCTGGGTATTTCTTGGGAGGTGACCATATGTGGTACAGCAAGTGGAGGGAGTTTCCTTCTGCTCTCTCTGAAGATAGATATTTTTATCACCATTTTGCTTTGTCCTGATTAACAGTGTTGCTCTATTCAATATTCTGTTTTGATGTGTTCTATAATGTTGTGTATTTCTTTTGATTTTGCTGTACCTAATAGAAGAACAACTATTGTGAAGATAACGAGATATAGAATGGTGCCTATTACTGTTGTCCTGGTGACCTGCTGTGATGTTCTGTGCCAGTTTCACTACACTGTCTCAATTGGCTTTATTCCATCCTGTTTTGTTATATATTACTACCTCCAAGTTAATAAAAATTAAATAAAAATAAAACAATAGAACATGAGAAAACAATGTAACAAAATACCTCCAAAAATTCCCAACTCCACCAAAGCTGATCCATGTGACATGGATGAGGAGAAACTCAAAAACAAAACAACAGAATTATATAAGGTGATTAAAAAGGAAATAACAACAACAAAACAGATCAATAAGGTACTGAGCAAGCTGAAACATGATATAACTAAACAGATAATGTACTTAAAAAGCAAAAAGAGGAAAAATAAATGCTCTAAAGGATATGACTGCATGTATGTTTAAGTGTGTGAGATTGATAACCGTATTACTAAGTTTTCGTTGGATCATTGAACAGAACTGTTTGCAGCCTCACTGTTTGCCCACTTTGTATGCCTTAAGTTTGTAACATGAAAAACTATTTCTAAGAAGACAATATGTAATTTATCAAGTAGTGATTTCTTAATTTTTTCTTTGAAATTCTGTATTATTTCTACCCTTTTTTCTGTTTTGCTTTTTTTTCTTTTTAAATAGAATTTTTTTAAAAAAGAATGATAGTATTGCTGGATTTCATATCATGATGCTTTGGAATCAACACTGGGTACTGTAGTGTCTCTTTTCCTTCAAAGTAGTTGTTCATTTCATCGTGTGTTATATAATTGATTCTCATAAACTGCTTATAAGTTCTATGCATGCATGAGTCTCTACATGTATATCTGTCTTTTCTTTATTAGAGGGAAAAACAAAACAAAGCAAGACAAAACAAAACAAAACAAAACAAAACAAATTCCTAGAAAAACATGAAACAAAAAAGTCATATAAAACCGCAATACAAGGTGATCTACAATGGTTACTATGATGTCTCAGCAGTATATAATAATATTAACAAAAACAAAACATTGGAGACATTATAAGACTTCAAAAGCAGGTAATAATCAAACCAGAGTGGGTATCTTAGTGAATCTTGTCATCTTCAGTGTAGTTGCCTATACACTAGACTTGATGCTATCAATCATAACAGATTTAAATAAAATCAGTCAATACAAAGTAGCAATCTAACAACCCAGATTCAAATAAGATCAGTCATAATAAGACAGTATAAGTTATACAGGGCTTCAGATTAAGTTGATAGGAAATTAGGGATGATTACCATAATATGTCCTCTTATTTTTGGGATAGCTGACCATGTCCTCAAGTCTAGTATAAGTAGACAAACTGGAACAGCACGTAATCCATCCAAGCAGAGTGGTGAGAATAATGTAGATTTTAAATCCTGTTACACTATTAACAATATCCTCTGCCTTCTTTTTTAAGACTACTCCTCCCCTTTCACTCCCACAAGGCACACCGCACATTTTGGGTCCCACTAACTCCCTCAGTTTTTAGATTAGGGGACACAACCTGCTATTTACCCTAACTGGTTCTGAACCTTCTGACTCCTGGGCTTGATCTTGAATTGTATTCTCTTACCTACAAAAGCCTCAAGGTTTTCCTTCATTATAGCTGAGTAGTTCTGTACTGCACAAAAGTATCATGTCCTTTCAACCTATCTGCAGGTGCTGGTCGAGTTGCCCCTATTTCTCTCTGGTTCTCTGTAGAGCCATAGAGCATAGAGCATTGTTTTCTCATGTTTGACTTTCTTTCCATAAACCCTCTTTTCATATTTGACTTTCTGTCCATAAACCCTCTTTCAGGTTAATTATGTTTCCAATACAGACCATCTCAATGGACCCTATCTCCTGATCTACTCTGCCTGTGTTTATTTTTGTTAGTATATCAAGGACATCTATCTTAGAGATTACATCCAACCATCTCTGCCACATTTCTGCTATTCTATTTTTCTTCCACTGATTGTCTATTTTCCTCTTTCATTCCACTGTCTGCCCCATTCATTGAGGCCTCTCTGCCACTATTCCTGAAATTCTGGTATTTTTTTTCTTTTTCTCTAGAATGTCCTTCAGTATTCTCTGTAGGGTTGGATTGGTGGTCATGAATTCCCCCAGTTCCTCTTTGTCATGGAAGTATCTTGTTTCTCCATTAATTTCTAGAGACAGTTTGGCAGGGTACATCATTCTGGGCTGGAGGTTATTTTCTTTCAGGGCTTGGAATACTTCACTCCAAGCTCTTCTTGATTTGATGGTCTGTGTCGAGAAGTCTGCCATGATTTTGATGGGTTTTACTTTATAGGTGACCTGTTTCTTTTCTCTGACAGCTTTTAAAATTCTGTTCTTATATTGAATTTCTGGGATCTTGATTATAATGTGTCTGGGTGTAGCTCTGTTTTTGGTTCCTTCCATACAATTGTACAGTGGAGTTCCCAGTCCCTTTCCCTGTTGGTTATAGCTCCTCTGAAGTGTGCTGGCTAGGGATTTCTGCCCTCTTCAGTCTGCTGTCAGCCACTGAAGTGCAGGCAGGGGTAGTGTATGCTGGCCTTCCCCTCCAGGCCAGTCAATGTTTGTGGGCCTTCACTGAGTCAGTGCACGCTGTGCGTAGGGAATCGATTTAGTACGACTTATTGGGTCCCAGTCAGAGATGTGACCCAGTTCAAGCAGATCCCACCAATCTACTCTGGGAATAGAGCAATCAACTGAAGTCACTGACATTCCCAAATTGGGCCCATCCTGCAAGACTCCAACATGTCATCCAGTTGGTTGCCCCTTTCCCATGGGAGTGTCTTAATCCCAGCACTCACCGCGGGTCAATGTCGGTCCCTCTCTGGCACTGTTCTCCACTGGGCTCCCCGACCTCTGACTTCAGCATGTCAGCATCGTGGCTGTGGCGCAAGTTCATAGCAGCTCCATGCAAGTTGGGCATGCGAGGGGCTTAGCTCCACGGGTTCGAGCATTCAGGCCGGACTTGGCGAAAGCACCATAACTGCTGACCTTAGCTTCTCTAATGGTGTCTTTGGGACCCGAAACTCCCAGACCCGTAGAGTGGCCTGAGCTGTCTGGATCAAAAGTCTGCGCAGACCTGCATCTCGGCGCGACTCTTTGGGACTGGTAAGCACGCCCTTCATCCGCAGGGAACTGCCTGGAGATCGGCATCTGGGCCAGGTCTGTTTGGGCCCGTAGCCCCGCCCTTCACGCCCAGGAAGTCTCCCAGAAAGCAGCATCTC
>PVJX010045141.1:0-12854 GCA_004027295.1 Dolichotis patagonum | reverse complement strand
TTTTTCCGGGTTTAAGTGCCAGCAGGAGAAAGCATAAGCAGTGTCTCTGTATATAAGTGTTAGGATCAGCTTGACTTGGGCTGATGGCCTGGACTTAAACCTTGTTATGTTTTAAACCATTGCTTTTCAGCTCTCCATCATGCAGGACCTTTTCATTATTATTTTTTAATATCTAGTCTGTCACAGATCACTACTTTGCCAAAATATAATAAAAAATATATTAACAAGAAAATGAAACGAAAAGGAAGACTTACAAAATGCAAGTCTGAATTCCTTATTATTAGATTTCACTGACATAAAATTACTCTGTCAAACTGCTATAGAATGTTCTAAATGCTTTCTTTCAGTTTCTGAACTTTTTGCAGACCAGTAAACATCACACTTTTAGGAGCAGAACACTAAGCCAGAATCTAGCAATCCACATACTAAGGCTGTACACTGTCAGTTTAAATAAAGTTTTACTGGAGCATGTTATGGATTAAAAACTCGTGGTCAGCTTAACGCCAGCTGGATTACATCACCATGCTGCTGAGCATAGATGTTTCACCTGAGGAAAGTTGCCAGCATAAATGGAGACGTGGAGAAGGAGAAGGAAGGGGCATTGAGGCATTAGTGCATTGAGGCATTGTGAGTTCTCCTATGAGTTGCTGATTGAGCCATCAGGTTCTCCTGGAGAAGCTCCGGTCCTTAAATCAAGCATTGCTTCTTGGCTCCAGAGAGGAAGACATGTGCCACTTGGTCTCCAGGATGAACTTGTCACACTGGCTTCCTGGCATGTGCTTGGCTGTGCTTGTCATCAGAGGAGCTGGGGGCCTCCGTGTCACTGAGGATGACTGTGGTGCTTTTCAGGACAGCCCTGGTCTTTGTTATGAGTGTGACTTCTCGGCTCCAGTGTAGAACCCTCAACCTATCAGCAGAGTTCCTTACCCTGCTGGCATAGACTTCCTAGCTTCCACCACTGACTTTTGGGCCTTCCCAGCACAGATCCGTAAAAGAGACTGGCGTGAGTCCTTCTTTGGGCTCTAGACCTCCAGTTGGACTTGTGGGAGGCACTGTCATGGGCTCTAGGTTTTCATCTGGACTCATGTGGGACATTGCTATGGGATTCAGGCCCTTGACTAAATATTCTGTCTTTAGTGTTGTGTATAGATTTCCTGCATTAACTTGTGTTAACTCTGGGTGACCATCATAATAATAATATAAACCCCATGTCCTGATTCTAATTGTTCTCTGTACAACCCCTGACTACAACAGAGCACAACCATGCCTATTTGTTAGCCTATTGTTTATTCTGCTTTCAGGATATATGAAAGAGGCACTTGAGACAGCAAGCATATGGTGAAAAAGGCCAAAGTACTTACTGCTTACAGTGTTACAGAAAGAAAAGTTTGCAAACTCCTGCTCTAAGCAATCTTCATGGCAAAGAAGTGCATGATATGCATGGCCAAGACAAAAAGCACATGTCCATAGTTGGAGAGTAGGAACGGGATGATTTTCCAAAAGAAATTGGGATTCAGCTGCCAAAAGAAGGAAAAATAATTCCAGGAAACAAAGATCCTCCAAATAATTTAAATATTTTGTCTTTTAATTTCTATGACACTACTGAAACTTGAATTACTATGTTAAATGCTGCAAAATTAAAATCTGTTAAGCGATTTCTAGCCATGACCAAAACTTGTTAGCATTTATCTCAAATTCTTTTGGAATGAAAAAGGATAAAGCATGCAAGGAAATATTTTAAAATGTTATTAAAATAAGACAAATTATAATATTCATCAGTATAATGTATAAAATAATCATACTTATAAAATACCCATTTAACTCTGCTTTCCAGAAATGCAAATAAAAGCTATTTGCATATTTACTTGGAAAGTATAGTGTTTACTTAGAAAGTAAGATATATATATATATTTGTGATATATATCACAAATATTTAAAGACTGCAAAATACAAAAGCTGTAAGAGTGAGGATGAAGAACAGGTCTGTTGGAAGAATAGACAAAATTGATCAATGAGTAATAAGACAAAATAATTATAGATTATAATTAGAACATAATTTGACTTTAGCAAAAAGTGGTAGAACTAAAAAGTAATAGGAAGGCTCTTCTTCAGCAAACATGTCAATGAGACATATCTATAAGAAAGTGGTATGAAAACCAATTTCCACAAGAGGAGGAGCTAGCCAAAGCAAATGTGTAGACACAACATAGAGAACTGTCACTGGAAAAACTAATCTACTAAAAATAAAATCCACAAGCATCTGGAAAGTTAGAAACCAAATCTTCAGGCAGTGCCTGAGTGTATAAACATTCTTTTCCTGATTCAGAAAAATGGCAAAGCATTGAAGAATTCTAAGTAAGTGATGATATTTGATTTGCTTTTTAAAACTTCACTTTCACTATTCTATACTGAATGAGTAATAATAATGACATATGGTTGAACTGGTCAGCTTTCCATTGCTTGGATGAAGTACCCAATATCTGCAATTTAAAGTTAGGGAGATTTAGTTTGGTTTTAGAGGGGTCTATGGTTGCCAGTCTATGGTTGCCAGTCTATGGTTGTTCTGCTCCGATGCAGAAAGATCATAGCAGATGGGTATGGCAAAGCAAAGCTGCTCACATCTTGGCAACCACAAAGCAGAGAGCAGGGATGAGTGCCAGTGAGAGATAGACCCTCTAAAGGATTTCGCATTGACCTTCCTCCTGATAGCTGGGCCCACTCCTGATAACACATGCAACTATCATAACCAGTGAATTAATCCAATCATGAATATAGCACCCTTGTGATCCATTCCCCTCTCCAAAGTCTCTTAATCCAATCAAGCTGACAAACCTGACCATCACAATTATTGATTAACAGTGATGTTCTAAGTGATTTAAGTAACTTGATCCTCACAGCAATCCTATTATTAACTTCATTTTACAGGTAAGGCTTTAAATACTCTTTTTATTTTCTATCAGGAAAAATAAATTTAAGTCTTCTTCTTGTGATTTGGACAAATAGAATGAAACAAAATATTTGTTTCCACACTCTGGGCTACTATGATCAAATATTCTGAGCTGAACACTTCCAATAGTGGATTACTAAGCATTGAATAGCTGAGTAGAAAATGAACACGCTCCTGGAAACACAGATGAATGTAGGCAATCATACTAATAATCAGAGGCAAGCAGAGACTTATTGCTAATGTAGTGAATTAAGGGGAAGTCAAGTCTTCTTCATAGATGTCCTGAGCTCCTTTACCTGCATGATTCTCCCTCCCTGACTCCCCTGCTGCACACTTCCATCTGCCACATTCCCCCTCCCAACTCAAGCATCTCTTCTTGATACTCTTGAGTTATGCAAAAGCTTTCATGTGGTCACAAGTAGTCTTGACCATATCTAGAGTTTGTTTTCCAACAAAAGACATACAAACAAGCCTAAAACTCATTCCAAGACAAAAAATTAAAACCTGTGTTCAAACCAACACAATTAGTCATAACATTATTCATTTTGGCTAAAATGTAGAAACTTAAATGTCCACAAGTGGGGTAAGTAGACAACATAGTATTTATCAGGCAACAAAATATTACTCAATGGCAAAAGGAATAAGATCTTGATGCATTTTCTAATATGAATGAAGTTTGAAAATATGCGCTGTGAGAAAAGCCAGATACAAAAGATCAAGTATTGTATGGTTTCATTTATATAAAATGTATCCAGAATAGTAAATCCATATAGACAGGAAGACAAATGGTTACCAGTGGCTTCGGAGTAAAGGAAACATGATGCTTAATGGGTGGAGAGTTTTCTTCAGGGATTCTGAAACTGTTCTAAAGCTAGGCAGGGATGATGTCCATGCCTTGTGATTGTACCGAAAGCTACTAAATTGCATGTTTTTAAATGGTTAAAAGAGTGAGCTTTTGTTAAGTAAATTTTAGCTCAGAGGTTTAAAAACATCGTTCCAAGAATCATTCCTGGGAGGGAAGACTTCTCATGACAACTTTATGTTTCCATTTCTTCAGAAAGAGGCAACATTTTTTAACAATATATATTCTGAAAAGAGATCCAGCAAAACAGCGCTTATTGATTTCTTTTTTCTCATAACTAAATGCTTGATGCTTAGAGAATTAAGTTAAAAAAGATGATCATCATGGTGATGACAATAAACTTTGTTACCATCATCATATAATTTATACAGAAATCATATAATTTAGACCAAAAAGGTAATGTAAGATACAAAATTGAATGTTGATATGTATTCAGTTGGTACTTATGAGAATTATATATTTAAAGCATAAATCTATAGTGAAAAAACAAAAAAGGATTAATGACCATATTTTTGTTTAATTTGTGTACAATAAACATCAAACAGTGGATCTTCCCAGCCATTGAGTTTGTATTGCCCTTAGTCTGCCATAGGCATTATTGCAGAAGGATCTGTCTTACAATTCTAAGTTGCCCTTCTCCAGCTCCCCAGACTGAGCCAGAGTAGCTTGTGGCAAGGTCCTTGCTTTGAAAACCAGCAGGGTGGGCTGGGGATTTAACTCAGTGTCTTAAGCACCTGCCTGGCAAGTGTGAGGTCGTAAGTTCGATCCCCGGTACCCAAAAAAAAAAAAAAAAAAAGAAAACAAAACCAGCAGGGCTCCCATAATCCTCGGGCTGTAATCAGGATCCAAGTGTGACAAGCACATTGCTCCTGCAGTGTGTGCACTAGGACCTCCAGATGATTTGATTAGCCTCACTTCGTTGACTCAGGAGCCCAGCTGCAAGAGAGCTACCACTATACCATCATCACCAATACTGTATTCTCACCCTTGACTCAGGCTCTTACAGTGAAAAAAAGAAATCCTCTACACAGTAGGAACTATGAGTATCCGTCTTTTCTTTATCTTCACAAATTTATTATCCAGGATTTTGACAATTAAACTAATAAGCTTTCAATTGTTCCCCATCTCTGCATCAACAAATGTATGAATAGCTAGAATAAAAATTTCTAGGAGGATAGTGAAGTCCAAGGATAGTGGTTTCAACTGTGTCATATGGTACACAGGTATTCAAAGATCCCTTCAAGACCAAATTATGATCAAGAAATATAAACTACTCCTGCTATGAGTTAAGAGAATATCTACTAAAACAAATAAAGATGCAAGAAAACACTGCTACATTGTAAAACTGAGGGATGTGGAATGGTAAGAGAGTGCATCTTTCTGGAAGGAAGAAGAAGTAAGAAGAATCACATTGTATCAAGCAGATACTCAAGACCAGAGTATGTTTACTGAAACAAAGAAGGATGTGGAAGAGTCCATGTATAAAATATACTGTTCAAATGGTGACATTTTGGAGGATACACAGGTACTGAGACAATTACAGGGACACAATCATGTAACACTATCAAGTGTTAACCAAAATATCTACTGTTTAAAGATGTGTTTAAGAAGCACAAATAGTTAAGAACCACATGTTAATAAAAAACTTTTAAAAATATTGTAGGCAGCTGGATATGGTAGTGTCTACCTATAATTACAGCACTTGGGAAGCTGAAGCAGGAAGACTGCACTGGGCTGCATAGAGACCCTGTCTCAAAAACCAAAAAACAAAACAAAAAATTGAAGGAGATGGAAGTGCTAATTACTTTGATTTGATCATTACTCATTAAATATATGTATCAAATATCACACCATACCTCGTGTGTACAAATAAAATAATGAAGAAATATTGTATAGAAAAAAAACCTAACTATATCAGCACTCTTTTTAATTTATCTTACATGATTACCAGTTAGGTCATTAGCTGAGGCAAACAAATTTGATTAAAACTAGTAGCTAAACTTTTTCTGTCCTCTTAAATTTACACCACTACACTGAGTAATTCAAAGGAAGAGAATGGAGAGTGCTTTGTTCAACAGCATGATTCCCAGTGCTTAAAGTATGGAAAATGGAAAATTTAGAAGTGGTAATTCAGCCAGGGGTTTAGCTTAGTGGCGTAAGCACCTGTCCTGACAAGCACGAGGTCGTGAGTTCGATCCCTGGTACCAAAAAAAAAGTGGTAATTCAGGCCTAGCCTCTACCACTGTGATGTATAGGAAGCAAGATTCCATTGGTCTGTCTCCTGAGGAGTGGTTTGCGTCCTCCCTAGGCCACTTATGGTGGACATGCAATAGCACATTTCCCAGTTGCATGTGTCAGCCATCTAATTCTCACAGCTGTTGACACAGTATTACTGAATTTTATATTGCATTTAAAATTTAGAGTTTGCATACTTTTTAGGAAAATGGAAACTCAAAAAAAGTTAATAAGACTAACAAAGAGACATATTCATTAGCAACAGACTGCAGACTCCTGGGGAATTTTGACGCACAATTCAGTGTTCTTTCCCATTGTATCATTTTACATGGTAAGGGGAAAAGTAAATACAACAAAAATAAAAGTATGGGAAAGTGGCAGATTGATTGGTCTCTGAAAAAGAGTAAAGGGGAAAAAAGAGACAACTTGTTATGTGTGTTGAAAATTTGCCTCCTGATATAAACCAACTAGCTTGTTCCAAACCTTAAGGTTTTATGCCTTTTGATTTCACCCTGTTCTTGCTTATTCAAAAGAACAAGAGGAAGGTCAGATATCTATTGTATTGATTTGCCAGAGTGCATTAAGAAGAATCAAATGCAAATGTATCTCTCCACTGTGCTAGCTATTTTCTTTTCCCTGAAAGGGGAAAAAACTCATTAGATTTTTTCCTTTGCACATGCAAGATTACATCCATTGCTGGTTTTTAAATAAACATATAGTATAAATATCTGAGTGGCAATAAATATGGAAATAAGGCTCGGCTTTTTGCTATGATAAATTTAAACATGAAGAAATAAGTATAAAAACAAATGTGAAAATAATACCATTAACAAATGCAGTTGCCATAAATGTTATTAAATTAATTGTCTTCATAGCTTCTATGGGTTTCTAATCATACATTTCTGCTAGGAGATGAGTAGAAATAACTGTTTCCTCTATTCTTTCATTAGAGATACACTGGAAAAGGTAGCCATTTTTCTTACATCAAAACAATAAAAACCTGAATTTAATTGAATTGAAGCAATTCAATGTAGACTGTGTAAATATGAGATTTTCATGCTGTGAAGTAATGCCAAGGAATTTCATGTTCTAAAAAAGTAAATACTGAAAGTGATTTGGTAAGAAAGAATTCCACACAGATTTAACTTTTATAAATATTAGTTAAATGCAGATTAATATTCATCAAGCTTATGGTCTTTTAACATTTTTCTGATTCTCTTAGTTAACAGATAAACTAAATCTACTCAAATTACTTGTCTGTCTTTATTCTAGATTTCAAAATCATTTACTTATCCAATTAAAACCAAATATATACTTTAAAATTACTGTAGATAATGAGTGATATTCAATATTTAATTAAATGCATGTAATATAACAAGAGTTGTTCTATGTAATACTAGTGAACCTCATTTGTCATCATTGATCACATTTTCATATGTATATAGTTCATAGATATTTATGTAGGTGCACATGTATTCACATATGGTGCACATTCATTTAAATATATATAGTATTTGTATATGAATATAATTCTTGCATATGTATATAATATTTACACATAATAAGTCCTCTTCTAAGGTCTTTCTATATCACTTACAATAGTCTTATTTCTGTATAACCACTTCAACATCTCTCTGAAGGTATGATTATTCCTATTTAACGAATGAGGACATCAGGATTTACAAATTCGGAACAACCTAGTCTAGATCTCTTAAACTAAACCCTGCTAACCATCCTTGAAGTTTTTAGCCACTTGCTCAATCACCTCAAGTGTGAACAGAGGAGCTCATCCATAACTTGACCTATTCTGTTCCTTTCATCAGGTAGGGCTTATCTTTGTTCCCCACAAGGAAGAATGCAGTTGCTTGAGAAGAAAAAAAGCTTACAGTCTTTAAAAAGCACAACTTATTAGCTTCTAAAAGTAGTAAGTAGTTTATCAGTATGAAGAATAGTGCACAGCTGGCTTAGAAAAATGTTCTTTTCTTAAAACAATTAGATACTGCTCTCTTTACCTTTTGGCAATTCTCTCTACCTATCCTCCAAAGTAGAGATGTGCTTCTCTAAGCATCTTGCTTATGCATTGACTGAAGACCATGCAAGAGGGAGGCCAAGGCCATAAAGGGTAGTTCTTACTCTTTTTGTGTGCAATATTCCTAATACTTAGGAACACATTACCCTCTTTGCTTAGCATATCACTTAGCATTGATTTACAAGGAAAATAAGGTTAAAGGGACTTAAAATTGTCCGAGATCTGATGACTAGTAAATGACAAAAAGTGAGATTTAAAGAAAATAGAGAAACAGAAACTATTCTATCTGCTTTCAGAGTTCATGATATTGATTATATTGTTAAATTAACTTAAAATTTTAATCTTAGGGAATTCCTCTTTACAAAATAATTTCATCTTTTGAGAATTTTGTCAATCCAAGCTTTGCAGAAAGCACAGATGACCCTTGTACGCTTTTACCAAGCCTTATGTGAAATGGGTTGCAGACCCACTTTATAGATGAGACTCGGGGCTTGGGATCGTGGCTTGATTGGCCAGGTTCTCATCACCGTCAGTGGCAGACATAAGATGAGAAACAAATTCTGATTTTGCTTCCATTCTATATTTGTCTAAGTATCTCCACAGCAGTAAACGTAAGAGAAAAGGAATGTAGGGGCCAGCTTGGCCATCTCCTTTAGGACAGACAAGTGCAGCTAGGCTAGGAGCAAGTGGATTTACCCCACATAACAGCTAATAGATGCCAAAAGGTGAAATGTCAGGCGTACCACCATACCAGTGCTGTGCCCTGGTACTCTCTGCAGTGATGAACACTTTCCATTCTGCATTGTCTAATATGTACCTACTAACACGGGGCTGTCATGCCCTGGAAATGTGGCAGGTGTGATTGAGGAGCTGAACAGTAATTGTTCTTCATTTCAATTAATTTAAGTATAAGTGACCACTTGTGCCTAACAGCCACTGTATTAAACAGATTGGAGTGGACTGGGCTTTTTTAGCATCAGTTTGAGAAATCACGTCTATCTTTGTGCAGACACAGAGTGCTACCTACTTCATAGACTAGTGTAGCAGATGAGTCCCCCAAAACTGTGAACCCTAGTGTGGCTTTACTCTCCTGATCCTACTGCCTCCCAAAATGTTAACTCATTTAATAAGTAAAATAATAAAACAACAACAACAAAAAGAAAAAACAGCCAGGCTCCATAACACATAGCATGGTTACTCAGGAGGCTGGGGCGGGAGAATTGCTTGGAGGAGTTCAAGTCCAATCTGGGAAACAGAAAGACCCAGACTCAAAACAAAAAACAAACAGACCTGTGAAGGAAGCAAAACAAGTGTGGTTCTCATTTTACAGTAAAAAAAAAAAAATTGACATTCACATCACTGAAGTAACTTCTCCATCATATTATTCTGCTTATTTTTTTCCTCAATAACTTTTGATCAAATAGAAAATACAGAATATTTAGATGTTGTCTTAGTCCATTAGGGCTACTAAGATAACATACCATAAACTGGGAAGGTTATCAACAAAAATTTATTTCCCACAGTTCTAGAAGCTGGGAAGTCCAAGATCAAGGCACCAGGAGATGTGGTGTCTGACGAATAGTAGCTTCCTCAGAGACAGCCATCATCTTATTTCAATCACCCAGTGAGAGGCCAAGGCATCTCCCTTGAGTCTCTTTATGAGGCCAATAATCCCTTCAAAAGTCCTACTTCCTAATATTAACAGCTTCAGGGTTAAGAATTTCAATACTTGAATTCTAGGTAATGCAAATATTTAGTCACTTACAAGCATACATTTGGAAAACTCAAAATGACCTTGAATTAAAAGCCCATTATGTAGGTCTAGGTAAATATTCTTAGGTCTAGGTAAATATTCTTATATGTGGTTTTCAGTTTTTCCTTTTTGTTGTTGTTGTTGTTGTTGTATGACTCCATCTTTGAAACAATGTCTTTGATATTAACTTTGAATAAGTCCATGTATGCAGTTATATGTGCACAGAAAGGCTCCATTTCATTGTTCATGTTTTCTATCTCATTTCACCTTTGTCTACCTAATATAATTTCTTCTTGGTTGAAATTTCCTTAGTGACAAGAAACAAACTTCAACTGATTTAAACAAAAAGATATCTTGGCTATAAAATAAAAGACCAAGACAATAGCTCTCCGTCTCTGTCTCTGTCTGTCTCTCTCTCTCGCTCTCTTCCCATCTCTTTGCTCCATTTTATTCCATATTGGCTTCCATCTCAAACAAGGTGTGGCCAAGTAGTAATAAAAAATACCTCCATCAGTCCTAGTTTTGTATTTTACCAAACCACAGCAACGAAAAGAAAAAATGCTTGTTTTCTTGATATCATTAGCAAAATCCCTGGAATTGAAAAATCATTGATTGGCTCAGGTCACAAACTCATTTTTGAATCAGTCATTGCTTCTAAAGAGATTGTTCCATTTGTTCATTGCTACATAATATTTCCAAAAATTCATGACTTAAGGCAGTCACTTTATCACATCTCATGATTTTATCAGTAATTTTGAATGAGATTTGGCCAGATAATTTTTCTGGCTCTCATGGCATTGAGAGAGGTGTTCCGTAGCATTCATTTGATAATCGGACTGCTCTGAAAAGTCCAAGATGTCTCATTTATTCTGGCTTTAAAAGGATCACTAAAATCATCAACTGTGGCATCTACCTGTCTGGGTAGTTAGACTGCTTCCAGGGTGACAAGGGATTCAAAGAAAGAAGATTCCAGAAAGTATGAGTGGAAGTTGCAACTCATTTAATTTCCTATATTAAGAAGTTCTAAGTGTCCCTTTGAATTCATTCTAATGCCATGGGAGACTCAAAAGAATAAAAACAATAGTTTACAATGGGGGTGGGTGTAGTTAATTTTTCTTTTGCCAGAGTCTTTAGTCTACAAAATGGAGAGATCTGATTGGACAAGCTTGGTCATGTGACCACATGCATTTTCAAGGGTTTGAGTCAGCTCCACCTGAAGCGTCAGCAAACATTTGGGAAAAACTAGTTTCTTAAAGCAAAATTATAGCATAGTTGCCTTAAAACAAGGAAGCAGATGCTAGGATATGTAGAATTAACAGCATAGTGAGAAAGAGAAAAATATGGGACTCATAAAAACCTGAACCCCAAACCCTGCCATTCACTAGCTTAACCTAATTAGTAAACATATGAGCCTTCTTTTCCCTGTCTATAAAATGTGAACAGTAATCACCTTCCCAAGGTTACTGCAAGCATAGACAAAGCACTGTCTTTGTCTTCAATTTATTCAGCATTAATGTTTGCTGAATAAACATTATCAACTTCTTTCCTGATGAAGCCTCAAACTATGGACATGAGCTACTCTTGAAACCTGTACTGACTTTGTGAGTGACAATAAAATGTAATAGTCTAAGGAGTTTAAAATATGTAGGAGCCAAGTATTATTTGCAGGCAGTACTGGGTCTTAATTCCCAGATGCAGTTCACATTTTCGCTTTGATCAGTAAAGGCAGATATAGTTGGGTTTCTGCTCACATGAGACTACTTTTATACCTCCTTGCAATAGCATACTCTTTCATCTCAGAACTTATTTTCCTCAGAATACAAAGCAGTCAAGGCCATCAGTCCTTTAAGCAATATTGGAGGTTGTTCAACCCATCTTCATAATGGAATTTAGGGCTGAGGTTAGCTTTTTTCTTTTATTGGTCATCACTGATAAAATGTGATTGCTTAATATTTTTTCCTGGACATTCAGTTACTGGAAGCTGTCTTCAAAATTCTGAGATTAAATGTGTCTTAAAATACTAGACTGATGGCTTCTCTGTCTGGCACTTTTCATCATGAAAACACTTTTGAAACAGACCTGTCCTTCAAGAAATGTTAGGCTGGTTACTACATTTTTTGTGAATGCCAGCTGGAAAACTTGAGCTCTGAATGTTGTAGCTCTTTCATATTTGACATTTTCATTTCTTTATCTTCTCAATTAGCATGTCTAGTTTTTAAATTTGATCTGATAAAAGTGATCCAGAGTATTGTACAGCATCAAAGAAGAACACTAGCTCTTCTATCTCTTGATTCTAAGCAATGAAAAGAGTACCTTAAGACAGGAAAGAAGTGGTTCATTGTGTTCAGGGTATAGGGGTCATTCCATTCATAATAAATGGCATTGTTTGACCTAATAATAGAGGTAGCGCTAAATAACAGTGAAGACCAGAGTAAATAAATTGCTCCTCTCTCACTTTCTTTCAGCCTCTTCTGATGTCTTTAAGAAAGAAATCTCAGTTTGATAGTATCATATACTATATTTAATACCTCTCTAAAATTTGTTCCTCTCTAGTTTTTCAAAACATGTTAAGAATTTCACATTAGGCTGTCTCTTTGGGACCCGAAACTCTCGGACCCGTAGAGTGGCCTGGACTGTTTGGATCAAAAGTCTGCTCAGACCTGCATCTCGGCGCGACTCTTTGGGACTGGTAAGCACGCCCTTCATCCACAGGGAACTGCCTGGAGATCGGCACTGGGCTGGGTCTGTTTGGGCCCATAGCCCCGCCCTTCACCCCCAGGAAGTCTCCCAGAAAGCAGCATCTCGGCCTGTCTCTTTGGGACCCGAAAGTCTCGGACCCGCAGAGTGGCCCGGGCTGTTTGGATTGGGAATATTGTGGAGACTGGCATCTTGGCCAGGTCTGTTTGGGACCGGGAACTTTTCAGAAACCAACATTCTGGCCTGACTCTTTGGGACCTGTAGGCCCTTCACTTGCAGGGAACCTCCTGGAGACCTGCCTGGGACAAGGCACGGAGGCCTGGCCTGCCTG
>PVJX010045140.1:0-12857 GCA_004027295.1 Dolichotis patagonum | reverse complement strand
AAATTTGATGCAAACCTGTGTGAGAAAAAGAAATTTGCAACACAACATTGTCTTTAAAAAAAATTGGAAAACATCAAGGAATTTGACCTTGGAAACTGAGCCATGAACTCAAAGGGGCTTTATAAAAAATTATACCAGCTTGTCTGCTGGGGACTTACTCTGTAAGTGCAACGGAACTGGAAAGTACTTCTCTGTATCTGGTCATTTTCACCTTCTTGGGCTTAGTGTTCTTGCAGTTATAAATAACCACATGACTAGGCCTTGCCATTTATGCATGAGTCAAATAACAGCTCACCCCTTCCAGACTGCATTTTTATATCCACTTTACCTTACCACCTTCCACACTTTCCTTCCACACTTTCAACAAAAAAATCAGAGATCAGGTTTCTAAGTAGAGCTGTGAGAATAAAACTGTGTAGACTATTTGCTGTCTGTTAGCCTGGAATGTCTGCCAATCCACAGGTACGACATTTAGTGTCCTCAGGCAGGCTGGTGCTTCCAGCCAGTCTTCATCAGCAGTAGAAGTTATAGAATGAATAAGTAAATCTAAATTATGAATGCATGCCAGTATCCCCAAAGAACAAAGTAACATTTCAGATAATTAAACTTGAAATGGGAAGACTATGGGAAACATAGAAATGCTTCAGTAATTTTGTCCTACAAAGAATGTTGCCCATTTGGAATACTATATTATGTAAAGTTTACTTTTGTAATTTACTCTTTTTCTGTCAGCATAATTACCTGGAGATCAATTGAAATTTCTGCCTATATCACTTTTATATTCTTTCTAATTATGGCTTCATATGTCATATTTTGGGAGCCACTGAAGATGGAAATTGACCCCCACATTTGTGGTGGTTGGCCAGCTGGTCCTTGAACAAAGATCATTCCTGGGGAGCCACAGAAACAAATGATTCCAGGCCTTAAAACATTAGGCCTTGAGGTTGCCAAACATGCAGATTACTAGGCAATGGAATATTGCATGACATTAAGTTGATAAATGTATAAATAAATGCCCCTACAATGAGGGAACAGTGCTTTTCAACCCATCTGGAGAGATAGGGCTCCACCTGAGCTGAGCTTTTGCCTTTTATTTATTTTATCATCCTTTCAAGGTCCTTCTCCCAAGAAACCTCAAGAACCCTGGAGGTCATTGCAATCATGTGGAAAACAGACTTTTTGCCTTTTTTTTCTTAGTGCAACTTGGAACCAAATCCAGTGATACTCTACCAATGAGTTGCTACCTGGTCTTTTCATTTAATTTTTCCCTTTGACACAGGTCTCCCTAATTTACCTGATCCCTTGCTGTCATCCTACTTCATCCTACTGTGCAGCAGGGTTTCCAGACATACCCCATAAGCTTCTGACTAACACTCTTCTATCCATTCACATAGAAAACAACATTTGATTTTCTCTTGTGATTTGGTCTTTACCCAAAAAACTGCCATGAACACTCATATGCAGCTTTTGTGTATGCACATGCAATTATCATTTTTCTATTAAAATATGCAATAGGAGCCTATAAAGATAAAGTATACAGTCCTTTTCTTAAAAATCTTTGAAATTGTTTTTGAAAGTGCCTAGGTTATTTTGCATTTATCCAGTCAGTGTATAAGAGATCATCTGCTCTGTGCATTCAATACAACATGGTATTTCTAGTAATTTTTGAAGCTAGTTTAACTGGTACTTAGTGAGGAGAAATAGCAGCTTAATTGTATTTTCATAAAGGAACATTTTAAACTACTCAGAACACTATGGAACTCCATATGGAGAGTTCTCAAAAATCTAACAAGAAAAATTCCATTTGTTCCAGTTATACAATTCCTAGTGATATTGAACAAAGACAAAATGAAATCATTCTATTCTGATACATGAATAATTATTTTAATGCTGCATAAATCATAATAAACAAATTCAGGAGCACTAGATACTCATCAAGAGTAAAATTGATAAGAATGTGTAGTATATATGCACAAGAGACTATTATTCGTAAAGGTGAATGAAATCATGTTACTTTCAGAAAAAAGTGGATGAATCTTTAGAATTTAATGCCAAGTGAAAGAAATCAGAATTAGAAAAAAAGAAAAGAACAACAACAACAACAACAACAAAACCACTAAGAAATCACTAGTTGATAAATTACATACTGTCATCTTGGAAATAGTTTTTCAAGTTACAAAATTAAATCATACAAAGTAGACATTCAAACAGTGAGACTATTAACAGTTCTGCTCAACAAACTAACAAAAACAGTAGTATGGTCATCTATCTTCTACACTTAAACATACATGCAGTTATATCCTTTAGAGCACTTTCTTTTGCTCTTTCTTTTACAGTAGCAATTATGCATTTTGGGTTTTATTACTCCTACAGTTGCTACTCTTGTTTCTGTTTTGTTTGGTTGTTTTATTTTCTTTCTAAATAAAATAAAAAAGAAAATATATGGAAAAGAAAAAGCTGCAATAAATGGAATGACATGCAAAAGATTAAAGAACGATGTCTACAAGTGTAAGAGATTTACGTGATCCATGTTTTAGATTATATATTAAAATAATTCTAGAGCACTTGAGAATGTGGGCACAACTACAGTAAAGTTGATGAAAGACAAAAAAAAAGAAATCAGAATGGGAAGTTAAATATGCTATGGCATCCTTTATATGAGAAACCTAAATTATAAATAAATATAAGAGTGAAACACAGATGGAAAGAATAAAAAGCAGGCTTTTTTCTGATGCAGAAATGGTCACAGGAAGTGGGAGGATTGATAAGCAGGTAAAGGGAGAGTAGATTATCATGATATGCCATAAAGCTATGTTAATTACAAAAAATGAATGTAAATATTAATTATTGCAAACATAGACTAACAAAAGCATATAACAATGTTTAGTATTGTCATCTGCTCTTGAGTCAAACATATGTTTCTTTCTGTATTGTGATGTGTAAGTCTTACGCTGTTTTTTATCTTTCCAATTTGATATTTACTGTTGACATTAGTTTTTTTGTTTTTTTTTCTTTTTTAGTTAGAAAGCAACTCCTGTGTTAGATATGTGATTTGTAAATATTTTCTGTTAGTCTATAGATTGCAATTTCCTTTTCCCGTCAATGTTTCCCACAGAAAAGAGTTTCACTGTAACTAGCCTGCATATAGAGGCTAATAAACAGTTATAAATCCACTTTCCGTGAAGTTCACAAAAGAGCAGAGTGTCATACCATGGAAGTGGAGAAAATATGTAATCTACAGTTGAACACAGGGACAGGACACGTTAGACACAAAGTTGTAAAGCTCTCATAGTAATTACAAAAATGTGTAGGTTAGCGGCAATTCCATTCTCTCATGGCAGAAGTTCAAATCACACAGCACTTCCAGTATGAATGAGAAAGCATCCTAAGAAAGCAATAGATTGCTAGGGAGCCATGTGAGTCCAAGGGCTACAGGATCCACATGAAGATAAGGAATCCCAATATAGTTTGCCAGATGAGAAATCAGAAAGGATCTCATTCATTTCCCCAGAAACAAGGAAGGGAAGGGAGCAAGGACTGCCCCTGCCACAAGCCCGAGAAGGCACGGGCTGCTACCGCTAGATGTGGGAAGTAAGGTGCTAGGTCTGCAAGGTAGTCATATTAACATAGGAGATTAAGAAAAGCTCTGATCTTTCTTCTCTACTTTTTTCAAACGTAATTTCCTGACTTGCCTGCTTTGGGAACAACTAGCTTATTTCTTGGTCATTGAAGAATGACATCCACCATGTCTGCACTTGCAGGAGGACATGTATAAGAAATACATGTCATGTTTCATGTATAACAAATAATAAGGGCACGAACAGACACCAGGAGAGAGAAGCAGAGGCCTTTCCCAGGCTTTGCTTGATAATGAGCACTTGTGCAGACAGCGTCTAAGAAAGAGATGTTTTTGGTATAGTTTCCATTGTTCTTACATTTCTTTCTGTGTGTGTCTTTCTATGTTTCTCTCTCTCTCTCTCTCTCTCTCTCTCTCTCTCTCTCTCTCTCTGCCCCCCCCCACTCTGGTTAGGTTGGAGTCAGAGTTTCTCTACTAAGCTACATCGCCAGTCATTTCATTATTTCTTATTTTAATGCAAGGTGTCATTAACTTGCTAAATCACTTGGACTGGGCTGACTCACAGTCATCTTTTCTCAGCCTATTGGAGTGTTCAGCTGTTTTGCCCTCTTACATTCATAATGTCAGTCTATGAATGATTTGGTTATATGTGCACTATTTCAAGTCATGCTTAATAGGAGCAGTTCCTCTAGTCAGTATAAGAAATACAAGATCCTATATTTGTTCACAATCTGAAACACAATAATGTGGCACTGCAATCCATGTTTCATCCCAGTCATGAGAAATCTCAGTACCACAATTTTTCACTCAAGAATTTGATGTGGACAAATTAAAAAACAGTCAATTCTTGAATTTCATAATAAATGTATGTACATTTGTGCAAAATAAAATACAGTGGTATGTTGGCTCATGAACTTAATTCATTCTCAGATACTGAGGAAGTTAGTCCCATTTGTGCTCATCACCCAATGCAGAGCTCAAGAATGGAGGTGTAATTTTGTCAAAAACTTCTGTTCATGAACTGAATTGTTTGCAAATGTAAGTGTTCAGGAACTGATGAATTCTGTTCTCCTACTTGAATTTGCCAAGTTTGATAGAATAAAGGAATAATTAATCTACATAAATTACATTGAATGCTCATGAATTCATTTATTCCTAAAGGCTAGATATCTGAACTATGGAAGACAGTGTGCTAATGATTGAGACACTCTGGTGTTCTTAGGGGATAATGGAAAGTAGATGAGATATCCTGATTATCTAGAGGGAAAATTAAAAGCACTAGTGTGGAGAAAAGATTCCAGATCAGCGAAGTCATCAGTACATGTTCCAGGAGACTTAAGATTTGGGAAATTGTATGTTCCTCAGGGAGAATGAAGTTTATCCAGGAGGGAGGTAAAAGACAGATGCTGGAGTATTTGTCAAATGACAAATATTTTACATGATGTTTTTCATTATTTAGTATATATTTCTAATAACCCTGGACATGACATCTTCTTCTTTGTATGTGTCTTCGTTAGTGTTAGTAACCACATGCAAGTTGATTAAATTTAAGGATAAGTTTGCCAAATCTTCACTACACGTGAACATGTGCACAGACATTTGCACACAAATCTTTGAGAATTTACTGATGGGTAAAGAATTAGTGCATCTGTTGATTTAACTTGGGGGAAGTTAATGTGGTATTAATTCATATCCTCTAAAAGTTATGATAATTCTCCAGCTACATAGGTATCTAGTAACTGATCTCCTGTCTAGCTGTTTAATTCTCACATAAACTTCACAAGGGATTTCAAATTTATTTTTAGGCAGAGGCATGCAATGGCAGTAATTCACCAGTTACTGATTTCATTCCATTTAACTTTTTATGCTCCATTGCTATGAAAAATTTTGAACTAAAATATGACCATACAATTAAAATTTCCTTTATTAGATTAAAAATTTTCCTTTAGATTTCATTCATTTCTAATCTGTTCACACTTCTTGGATACTTTCTTGTTACTGGGTAACACAGCTGCCACCCAAAGTTTAGAGGAGGGAAGGTTTATGTAGACTCTCAGTTCATAGAGGTTTCAGTCCATATTCAACCAGATCCAAGCAGAACATGGGGTAACAGGTCTTGCTGGAGAGAAAACCAGCTCTTGACCTAGCAGCTAGAAAAAAGAGAGAGTATATGAGCCAGGAAGGGATATACAGTGTTTTTATGCAACCTTCCAGTTAGTAAATTCAGTGACAGACCACTTCTGGCCTGGTCTCAACCTCCATAAGAGAACAACTAGTTAGAAAATATAGCATTATAACCCTGCTCCCCCAAAAGGGTCATGAGCATATCTTTATGTAAAACTGAACTTATTCCATCTCTAAGTACTGGCAAGTTCCTCACAGTTTCAGCTTTGCTGAAAAGTCCAAGTACAAAGTTGCCTCTAAAACTCCAAGCAAAAATGTATTCCTGAGCCCCTTTGAAGCCAAGAAGGTTTATTCCATGCAGTTGTATAGAGTCAATCATTCAATTCCAAAGAGGGAATCAGTGAGATAAAAATAACTGGGGCCAAAACAACCTGCAACCAGCAGAGCACACATTAAATTCTTTTCTAGCACCTGAGGCAACATGTGGCGAGATGTGATGGCCAAATGGCTTAGGTAGTCTCAGTCTTATGATCTCGAGTGCTGCAGCTGAGACAGAAAACTAAATCATCCCAGGGCCTTCTCCTTTCTCTAATGGTTCCTGCCCCCAGCAGATAAAGCTATGTTATTACCTTCTTCCTTTAGTTTCTGTATCCTGATGCACCTCCCCCCTTCTCTTTCCATTCCAACCACAGCAAGCCTCTGCTACCTCATTCTCTGTGGGATTCACTGTGATCCCTTTCTCATGTGAGACCTCCCTCCTTATACATACCCTGCTTTTCCCTTCCTCCACCCTAATACTTCAAGCTGCTTCACAGGCTCTTGGTTATCTGGCTCTCCTGTGCAGGCCAGAAGCAGAGGTCTACCATATGTTCAGAGTTGCAAACATGTCATCTTTAAGTATCGCCTTTTTAAATTCAGCAATTCCAGCCACAAACCCTATATAACAACTTCCCCAAACCGAAATTGGCTCTCAGTCTTTGGATCATTGCACTCTCTGAGCCTGCTAACAAAATTAAAAGGGATATCTCAACTTTTGAAAGTCTCTCAACAAATTCCTGCATTACCACTGAATCTGACTTTGCTGTACCACTTGATAAAATCTAAAAATGCAGCAACACAGCCACCATGGGCTCTCTCGGGGTCGCTTTGCTCACTGCCTGCTGCTTTCTTCAGACACTCCACAATCCTGGTTTGCCCTCAAGCCTTACACACAATTCTCTTACGGGGACACTGCCTGGTCTCCTAGCTCTTCTTCAAAAATGTGGATGCAAGGTCCCACAACTCTTGCATTCTGCATGCCTCTACTACCAACACCATGGAAATGTTGCCTAGGTCTGTGGCAAGTTTGAGTACAATCCAGGTTCCATGGGATTATGATTGCACAGCCTCTGAGTATGTGGAGGGATAAGCACTGTGAACTAAACCTTGAGGAACTCATTTCTTATGAGTTCATTCTGAAGAATGGTGTCTTGGGGCTGTCTTCTCAAATCAAAGTTGTTCACTTCTTCACCCTTGAACATGAAAAGATGAAGTTTTCAGTCTTCAACATATGTACTCAAGTATTGTTTCCGAATTTCCCTGATGAAAAGTACTTGACTTTTTCTTCTTACTAATATTTTAAGCAATGAAGCTCTCTTCTGCTCCAATTCCAGGCTCTAGCTTTACCAAAGTTTCTTTTCTGTTCAAACTCAAAACTTTTAAAATCATACAGTTATGCCATTTTCTCATGAGTCTTAGTATATACCTGTGAATATCTGCAAACAGAGTCCAGAATGAATATTTTGCTGCCTTAAATTTCTTCCTCTAGATTAGTCCACTTCCCTTAATCTCAGGCTCCAGAAAAGTTACAGGATATGAACAAAATGTAAACAAATTTTCTGACAGAAGATAGAACACATAGTCTAAATTTCAACAACCAATGAAATCATTGTGCTAAGCAGAAACTTCCTGAGTCAGTATTTAGCATTTACTTTTTTGATCAACATTCTGGCCTTGGTACCACTTAGCAGAATGTCCCGTTAAGGTTGTCTCAAACCATCCTAGGCTTTTTCTGTCACATGCTTAGAAACCTTTCCAAACTCCTCTCAGAACTGATTCTAATGGCTCTGCATCACATAGTCAGGTAGAGTCACTGGGATGACTTCACACCTAGAATCCAAGTCTGTCATCACTTTCTGTTCACTCAGACACAATAACGGATGTCCACAATTTAGAAGGGGAAAGGTATGTTTGGTTTGCAGAGATTTCAGTCTGTAGTGAGCCAGCTCCAAGGCAGAGTAGCATGGCAAATGGCTGCTGCAGAAGAAAGCTGCTCACATCATAACATCTAGAAAGAAGAGAGAGAATTAAGCACTTAGGTAGAGATATATATTATTCCAGGTTAGGACCCCCATGATTCACCTGCTGGCCAAGTCCACATATTTCCAGATTCCCCACCTATAACAGTGTGAGGCCTTGGATGTCAACATCAAGATATGGACCATAATATATTTATTGCTAGTAGTATATTTATTATTTTTGGATCCATTCCCCTTTTATTACTTTTCACATTGCTATGCTATGTAGCATCATTTTAAAATGTATACTTGTTATTTTGTACCTTTCTCAATCTTGATGTAAAAGATTTCAGGGTTTGCACAAGATGTAGGCTTATCCTCCACAATTTTTACAGATATATTTATCCTAGTATGAGCAAATATCTTTTTTATCACAAGTAAGAAAAGATTATCATTATGAACAATGTTCTCTCAAATTGTGTACTATTTTTCTCTGTGTACTAAGACAATTTGAGACCTCTTTGCCATCAGATATATTGTTTAACCTTGGTTTGTACAAGATGTAGGCTTGTCCTCCAAAATTTTTCCAGATATGTTTATCTGGCTATGAGACATTATCTTTTTATCACAAATGAGAAATGATTATCTTTATGAACAATGCTCTTTTCTCAATTTGTGCATTATTTTTCTCAGTGTGGTAAGCAACCTAGGACCTTTTTGTCATCCAATATATTATTCATTCTTGATCTTCACTGTGTATTGCCATACATTTTATGACTCTTAGCGCCTAATTCCTTTATTTTCTGAATGCAGAGTATTTAACCAAATAACAGGCAAAAGTAGGAAATGAGTTCCTTGAAAGTACTGCCTTAAAGTCATCTCCTTATTATCAAGCAGTGTCTGCTTCAATCTCTACATCTTGCCTTGCATCTAGCTCCCATAAGATTAGACTACAGAGATGGAGAAGGGAAGGAAGCAAGGGAATAGAAAAAAAAAGAGCATGAATTGAGGAAAAAAGTGGAAATGGAATGTTTTAAAAAGGGATATAGATGAAGAATCAGAGAAAATTAGGAATGATAGAATGGGAAGGTTACAAAAAGAATTAAGATGTGTTGTGTACATGTACAAACCTGACAAAATAAGTGTAAACATCATGCACTGCAAATATTTACTAATAACAAATACATAGCAAAAAGTTTAGACTCTGGTGTTCTGGGTCAACCCAACCCCACGTTCTAGACTTCCTCATTCTCATTTATAGGTTAAACCTAGGATATATTTCCCATATCTAACAGTATTGATTATGCCCAATTTGGATTCTGCATAACTTTTATTTAATTTTTAATATTATTTTTTAAATTTGTAGTGAATAATATCATCTAAAATAGAATATAATGAAGCCAATCAAAACAAAACAGTGCAAGTGATATAGCAATTTAAAACAAAGTAATAGGAAATCAACAATGGATAACATAATGCCTCTTGTTATCTTCACAATAGATGCCCATAGCATCAGTCATAATAAAATAAAACAAAACATAACAGAATAAAGTCAATCAAAAAACAATGAAAGTCGACACTCCCACCAACAGTGGAGCAGTGTTCTTTTTTCCCCCACAGCCTCACCAACCTTTGTTATCAGTTGATTATTGATGGCAGTTATTCTTTCAGGGGTGAGATGAAATCTCAATGTTATTTTTAGTTGCATTTCTCGAATGACCAGTGATGATGAACATTTGTTCATGTATTTATTTGCAATTTGTATATCTTTATCTGAGAACTGAGTGTTCATCTCAGATGCCCATTTTTGGAGGTCTTTGAATTTTGGTGGCTATATGTTTTTCAATTCTTTATGTTCTTTCATTTTCTAAGATGCTATTGTCAAAGGCGATATTTCCATAATTTGTTTCTCATAGAGATATTTGCTTGTGTACAGGAATGCTATTGATTTTTGAGTGTTGACTTTATAGCCAGCTACAGTGCTGAATTTATTACCTCTAGTAGTATTTAATGGAGTTTTTTGAGTCCTCTATATAGAGTATCATGTCATCTGCAAATAATGATAATTTAACCTCTTCTTTTCCTATTTGTATTCCTTTTACTTTTCCCTCTTGTGTGATTGCTCTGGATAATATTTGCAGAACTATATTGAGTAAGAGTGATGATAGTGGACATCCTTGTCTTGTCCCTGATTTTAGAGTGAAGGCTTTCAGTTTTTGTCCATTTAGTATAAAATTGGCTGTTGGCTTGTCATACATGGCCTTTATGAGGTTGAGGCACATTATGTTTATTCTGAGTTTTTATCATGAATGTGTTGCACTTTGTCGAAAGCTTTTTCTGCACCTATTGAGATGATCATGTGATTTTTTATTTTTGGCTCTTTTGATGTGGTGTATTACATTTATTGATATGTGTGTGTTGAGCCATCCCTGCATTTCTGGAATAAATGCCACCTGCTTGTAGTATATCATCTCCTTGATGATTTGCTGTATTCTATTTGCCAGTATTTTATTGAGTATCTTTGCAGCAATGTTCATTATTGAGATTGGTCTATAGTTCTCCTTTTTGTTTGGGCCTTTCTCTCATTTTGGTATCAGGGTAATTCTTGCCTCCAAGAATGAGCTAGGGAGTACTGCTTCTCTTTCAATTTCATTGAAGAGTTTAAGGAGCATTGGCATTAAATCTTGTCTAATTTTTTTATAGAATTCAGGTGTGAATCCATCAAGACCAGGGTTTTTCTTTGTTGGTAAGTTTTAATCACGTTTTTATTTTAGTAGCTGATATTGGATTATTCAAAATTGTTAAAACTTATTGATTGAGCTTTGTTAGTTCATATGTTCCTAGAAATATGTCCATTTCCTCTGTGTTTTACACCCTATATGAGTAGAGATTTTCAAAAGTAGGTTTTAAGGAAGAGCCAAAGTTGACGGATCAATAAGTAGCAGGATACAGACCCTGCCTGAGAAAGACAACTTAGATGCTGGAATAAAACATTCTGGAGAGGGCCAGACAGAGGGAGATGGATCCTTTTGACCCAGGAAGAAACTAAAGGGCAAAGATTTGGTCAAACTTGCAGTCCCAGGGCTACCATTGGAGACGCTAATATTAATGGCCATGGAGCTCTCACTGGAGCCGCCCGAACCCGTGCTGCCATGACTCACGTGAGCTGCCTGAACTTGCACCACTGGGACTTGCCAGAGCCTCGAAGTCATGCTGAAGTCAAAGGTTTGCAAGCCCAATGGGGAATGGAGCTTCCCAGATACCTGCATTAACCCACAGTGAGTGCTGGGAAGAAGTGCATGGAAAAGGGGCAACCAACTGAACGACATGTTGGAGTCAGGCAGGATGGACCTGAACTGCGAATGGCAGTGATTTCAATTGGTTTCTCCTTTCCCAGAGCAGATTGATGGGATCTACTTGGCCTGGGTCACGCCCCTGGCTGAGACCCAATAGGTCATCCCAATCTGATTTCTTACACATAGCACACACTAACGTGGTGAAGGCTCCCGAAGGTTGACTGGCCAGGGGGGGCAGCATACACAACCCCTGCTTGCACCTCAATGACCAACAGCAAACTGGAGAGGGCACAAATTCTAGCCAGCATGCTTCAGAAGAATGATAACCAACAAGGAAAGGGGCTGGGACCTCCACTATACACCTGTATGGAAGAATAAAAAAAAAGGACAAGAAAAAGAAATAAGAAAAATACCCAGCCCCTAACCCTGAGAATATTGATCCAGGAGAGGTAAACACAAAAGAGATTGAGGGCAATAAACATGCGATATCAGACATGGTATCAGCAGACATAAAGAGATATTTTTGGGACCTCATAGATGAGCTCAAAACTGCAATATTAATTCAAGTAAAGCAAGATATAAGTGGATTAATAAAAGAAATGCAAAGCACTTCTCAAGAAGACACAGACAGAAGAATGGAGGAAGATAAAAAATGGAGAGAAACATTTGATGAAGAATATAAAGAAAACCTAAAATACATGAAGCAGATTCAAAGAGATTACCAGGCAATTAAAACTCCATTAAAAGCTGGCAAAACTGCTTGAAAGAAAACTAAGGATAGACTATAAAAACTTGAAGACAGGTTTGCAATGTGTAATCATGAGAGAAAGATCTCTTTAAAATAACAAGGAAACAGGCAGTAACAATATAAAGGCTAGAAGATGAGAGGAGGATCTATAACTTAAGAATAAAAAAAGTGAGTGAAGAAGAAGAATTAAAAACAAAGGAAATATAAAGGCTATTCACAGAAATAATTAAGGAAAACTTCCCAAGCATAGGGAAAGGAAATGATATTCTTATATATGAGGCATACAGAACTCCAAAGACCTACATCCAAAACAGAACTACACCCAGACATATAATAATCAAGATCCCAGAAATACAATATAAGAACAGAATATTAATAGCCATGAGAAATAAATGGATCACCTATAAAGGAAAACCCATCAAAATCACAGCAGGCTTCTTGATGCAGACCATCAAATTAAGAAGAGCTTGGAGTGAAGTATTCCAAGCCCTTAATGAAAATAATCTCCAGCCCAGATTGATGTAACTTGCAAAACTGTCTCTAGAAATCAATGGAGAAACAAGATAATTCCATGACAAAGAGGAACTGGGGGGAACTGGGGGAATTTGTGACCACTATCCAACATTGCAGAGAATACTGAAGGACATGCTAGAGAGAAAGAAAAAAGAAACAGGATTTCAGGAACAGTGGCAGAGAAGCCTCAATGAATGGGGCAGACCATGGAATAAAGGAGAAATACAGACAACCAATGACAGAAAAATAGAATATCAGAAATGAGGCAGAGAAGCTTGGCTATAATCTCTAACACATGTGGCCTTGATACCCTAAAAAAAAAA
>PVJX010045139.1:0-12868 GCA_004027295.1 Dolichotis patagonum | reverse complement strand
TCCCTGAAACAAGGCCAGAGCTCTGAACTTCCTTTTAATGGTGATGCCATGAGGATAGATGGTCACAAGGCTGGAGCCACCTTCTGCTCCAGGAGAAGCCAAGATCTGTGCCAGTGCCAGCGCTGAGCTGCTGGGGAATGGGATATCCGGGCCTTTCTTTCTTCTGTCTCTATCCATGTGACTTTCTGGATGTCAGTCGCAGCATTGTTTGCGCAAGTGTTATTTTGGTAAATCAGGGCCACAGGTATAAATAGAACTAAAGGATCTGTAGCAGGCTCTTCTTTAACCTGACTCCTAAATTGAAAGAGCAAGTCATCATGGTGGGGCAATGTGTAGGAGGCTGAGACAGGAAAAGCCCAAATTTGAGGTTGACTTGATTTTGAGACAGTGAAATCCTGTCTCAAAATAAAATAAAACAATAAATAAAGTCAGGGAGCTGGGGATGTAGCTTAGTGATAGAGCACTCCTTGGTTCAATTCTGATTACACACACGCACACACATACACACACAGAGTAAGTGGACTTTGAAAAGTAGGTAAGAGAGAACCAGAGCCCTGTGGCCAGGGCAGGCTATCCTGATGTGGGCCATGCTAGGAGTGGCCCTCACTGCCCAGCATCAGGCATTTACAAATGCTTTACTACAAAAACTAACATTAGGGACCTCTGTGGTCTTGGCTCTCTAAATTCTGCCCTAAAATGCCTTCCGAGGCACCTTAGGTTTCCTAGGCTTCTTATTTTAGAACCTGCTTGTGTCTTCTCCCTGGTGTGACCAGAAGAGCTCTTTTCCTCCTCATGGGAAGGTTGAGGTGTTTCCAGCTTCCCTGCTTAGCACAGACATCTTGTGTTTTGGGCATCTCTTCTCATTTTCAAAATCCCCACCAGCAGAAACCTGCCTCTACGTGTTGACCCACAGCGCTGGGATCACAAGCAGACACCAGCACCCGAATCACCAGGGCCCTCTAAAGTGGTAGATGAGGCGCTCCGTGGTGGTTCCATGGACACAGTTTTGAGGTCTCTCACAAGTCGAGAGAGCCCTTCTCAAGGCTAGGAGGTTCTCTCCATGCCAAAGCAAAGTAAGGCGGATGCTTTCATTGTCATGAAACATTTAAGAAAACTTAGTGCCTGTCCTCTTCCCTGCATTGACACAGCTGCGCTGCGGCTGCAGACGTCCTCCGCTGGGTGTGCATTTGGGGTAACCTGATGGGAAGAAGCCAGTGTAGAGAAACTCAAGAAGGGATGAGGGTAAAGGCTAAGGGATCACAGGCCTGATATTTTTATTGCTTTGATGCTTCTGATGCAGAAGTTGAAACAGAAGCCAAATGGGAGCTTGAGTTGGTGGGAAGGACAGGGGTGATATTCCCTGGGTCAGAAGTTAGGTCTGTACACTGGGGGGGGGGGTCGGGCACACACAGAGGCAGCGGGGATACTTGGGACCTCTCAGTGCAGGCTGCTCCCTGGAGGGTTACTTGAACTGGAGATATTTTGTCCAAAGCTGTCAACAGACATCAGTACCTCAGAAAATATTTATTGAGCACCTATTATGAGCATTACTGTGTGCGCAGCACTAGGGACCGTGGAAGTGCCAGAGAGTCTCACTGTCAAAGACTGTGGTCTGCGTGAGTAGAGACCCCCACACAGTGCACACACACAGATGTTGTTAAGGATAGAAAGCTGAATAAGGTAATAAGCTAAGCATCAAGCAAGTGGAGAGCCTCTGACTGCTCTGGGTGAGACACCTGGCTAAACGGAGGGAGGCTAGCACTGAAGCAGTTGGACCAGTTTTGCATTGTAGGGTCAGCTGTCTTTGGAGAGAATAAAGACTGAACAAACCAGCCTTTCATGTTCTTCCCTTTTATTGGTGAGTGAAACCTTGAGTCTGCTCTTCCCGCAGCCAGCCAGCAAGTGATGCAGCACTCGGCATCCCTAACCTCTCTACCACTGTGTGCAAAGAACCTCACGCCCTCACCCTGAGGGAAACTCATAACCCTTCTTTCTGACGCCCGTCTCCCTTTTTCCTACTTTCTCTCTAGCTCGTTGCTGGTGCCGAGTCCCCCCAGCCTGCTTCTGGAAGCTCCCCATCTGAGGAAGATCGATCCAAGTCAGCACCCACCTCCCCCTGTGACCAGGGTGAGACCCTCAGACGTCCTTCTTCCCCAGAGCCCTTCAGTGGAAGGACCAAGGAGCATGAAGCCAGTCCACCAGGGATGTGGCCTTGACTGTGGTCCTGACAGTGGTCCTTGCACACCCTCTCCCTGTTGATTGAACCTTGCTCTCACTCTGCAGTGCCGTCTAGAGGGCTGGGCACTAGATGGCAATGCTTCCCTTAAATTCCCTCCAGGCCAGGGTGAGCGAGGACCAGTGCACATGATATCATGGTCCTTTCTTTTCCCTGCCTCTCTCCCTGGCTGCAAGGAGTGCAGCTCCTCCCCTCACTGTTGGCCCCAGTGTCCAGCCCTGGACATTTTTTAGTACCCTCCTTCCAGTCGTCATGGAAGTTGAGCTGGAAGATGGATGGGAGATGTTTCCTGTCTTAGTCTGTGGGTAGGGATAGAAAGATGGAGTTGTAAAAGAAACCAAGAGAAGTGAGGCGGGCTGGGCTTTAGGCTCAGCCCTTCTCTTCAGCTCAGCTCTGGATGTCTCTTTCTGTCTGACTATGCTTAAAGTAGAAAGTTCTGCAGGAAAAATACGCATTAAAATAATAATTTTGCAGGATTATTGCACAGAATGCTGGGGCTGACCAGGGACTGTCACATGTAAAGTCTTCTACTCAGATGCCCAGCAGCAAACATCCACGGAGGAAGAACAATCCTCCTAATGACGTAGTTCCTGAATGTTCTGTAACTCCTCTTGTATTTCTGTTCCTCACTCCATGGAGATGCTTGGTTACTGCCCCCAGCTGACAGAGTGAAAGGGGAGAGACAAGGAGATGAAAGCTTTATCCCAAGATCAAGTACCAAGATGGTGATAAGGATGGGCCTGTGCCATCAATTCCTACCTGGAGATCATCACTTGCAATGTAGCCCTTCTTTCCCAAAACTAGAAAAACAGCTTTGGGGACCATGTCCCAATCCCCAGGCCACAAAATAATTGGTCTCAGTTGTTCTTCGTGTTGCTCCAGTTCACTTTCTGTGTCTTTGCTTCATCCCCAAAGAGATGTGACCCATTCATGAATTGTAGGTCTTACTTTGGACCACTGTGGGCGTCTTCGTGCTCCCCTTTTCAAAGCTGAGACACCCTCTGGGAGCTTCAGGGAGACAGGTTCAGGTGGAAGGAGACCCACACGAGGATGGGGGGCCCTGCTGTTCAGGCCTGGCTTCTGCCTGGCCTAGCTTCCACTTAGCCTCAGCAAGACATAGTGGCTCTCCGGGTCTTGAGCTTGTGGAGGCGCCAGGATGTCCCAGCAGGGAGGTGAGCACTGATGGACAGGAGAGCCCTTTTCACAAGGTGTGGCACTGTCACCAAACAGAAGTGACCCATTCTCCCTCCTGTAAGAATATAGATAATTTCTTCAAGCTTTGGTGCCCCGAAAGTCTAGATTCTGCCTTCTAAAAGCTATTTAATAATAGATTTTTAGCTCTGTGATGAGACTAATGTCAGGCTTAGTGAAGACTGAGCTCACTGCTGGATTTGTATGTGAGCAATCTGTAGGTGCAAGGGCTACCTCCTCTTTCCCCTCCCCAACACAGCTACCCCGACCCAGCCCACAGGAGCTCACTCTATGTCTGAGAAGCTCTCCAGAGTCCTAGGGTGGGCTCCTACCGGCTTCAGTTCTTTGGAAAAGAAGAAAGGCTCATGGGATGTGCACTAATGCAATACTGTATCTCATTACGCTTTGGCCCTAGAATTAAAAGAGCTTGAAAATAACATCCGGAAGGCCTTGTCGTTTGACAATCGAGGAGAAGAGCACCGGGCATCGTCCACTGACGGCCACCTGGCCAGCCCTGGAGAGAATGGTGAAGTCCGGCAAGGCCAGGCCAAGCGCTTAGGCCTAGACGAGTTCAACTTTATCAAGGTGTTGGGCAAAGGCAGCTTTGGCAAGGTCTGTGGCAGTTGTGGGTAACCCCGCTTATTTTCTGCGCTCGGTGGCATTGCCCCTTCTGTTTGATCAGTGAGGAGTGTCTCAGCCTGGTCTTTTGCTCCCTTTTTTTTTGAGTTAATTTTACCGGTACACTTTTGATATACATAATGAGCTCACATTCACCGAGGGGAATTTGTACATGATATATCTTGATTTCTCTTTTTCCTCATTCCCCTCCTCTCCCTCTAACTTTTCTTCCCCTCCTTATTTCCATTTTTTCCCTTCCTTGTCACCCCCCCATCCTGTCGTCTTTCCCATTTCTTCCTACTTCCTGATATCTATCATCCAATTTGGTTCTTAATTACTCCTTTGTTTCCTCACACAAGAGAAACAATGCAATATTTAAACACGTGTCCGATTTATTTCACTGAAAAGTATGGTCTAGAGGTGAATCCGTTTACCTATAAGTGTCTCAAGTTTATCCTTCTTTATAGCAAAGGAGAACACCATTGTATATAAAAACCACATTTTCACACCTGAATCCTAGCACTCAGGAGGCTAAGGCATAAAGGATTGCCATGAGTTCAAGGTCAGGCTAGACTACATAGCAAGACCCTGGCTCCAAAAACAAAAACAAAACCACATTTTCTTTATCCATTCATCCACTGATGGACATTTGGGCTGTTTCCAAGATTTAGCTATGACAAATTGTGCTAATATAAACATGGTGCTAATATAACACTGTGGTGTGATGCTTTTAACTCTTTTGGGAAGATACCAAGAAGGAGAATTGCCAGGTCAAATGGAACCTCTAGTTTTAGTTTTTTGAAAATTCTCTATACTAATTTCCATATTGGTTATACCAATTACATTCCCACCAACAGTGGATAAAGTTTCCTTTTCCCCCACAGCCCCACAAGCATTTGTTATTGGTTGATTTCTTGACAATAGCTATTCTTTCTGGAGTGAGATGGAATCTCAATGTTGTTTTAATCTGCATCTCTCAAATGACCAGTGATGTTGCACATTTTTTCATATATTTATTTGCTGTTTGTACTTCTTATTTGTGAATTGTCATTCATTTCAGATTTTGGATTGGGTCTTTAAATTTAGGATGTCTGATTTTTTGAGTTCGTTATATATTCTATATAGTAGTCCTTAGTCTGAGGAAGAGCTGGTAAAGACTTTTTCCTGTTCTGTGGGTTGTCTGTTCATTTTGTTGGTGATTTCTTTTGCTGTGCAAAGCTTTTTAGTAAGATGAGATCCCAGTTGTTGATTTTTGGTAGCATTTCGCATGCCATTGAGGTTTTGTTCATGAAGTCTTCACCAACACCTGTGTCTTCAAGAGTTCTACCTATTCTCTCTTCCAGCAGATTTGGTGTTTCTGTTTTAATATTTAGATCTTAGGTGTACTTTGAGATTAGTTTAGTGCATGGTGAGAGAATATGGGTCTAGGTTTATCTTTCCTTGTTGCGTGGGAATGATGTCTTAGTTACTTTTTTCTCGCTGAGACAAAATACCTGACACCCAAAGTTAAAAGAGGAAAAGTTTATGTAGCTCACAGTTTGTAGAGGTTTTGGTCCATAATTTTCTGGCTTTAAAGCAGGGTGGCTCATGGCACAGGGACAACAATTTGTCATGGCAGAAGTCAGCAGAACCAACAACAGAGACAGAAAAGCCTCTTTCTGTCCCTTGTGTTGTATCCAGGCTACTGGGATTAGGATGGTGCCAATCCAATCAATGGACTGATCCAGCAATGACCCATCCTTAATCCCAGCAACCTTAATCCAAGCATTTCACTACGAATCAGTCACACATGCTAGGTTTAGCCACCTGTGGAGAATTTTTTTTTTAAAGCCTTTTAAAGCTATGTGGTACATGAGGTTTTGGGGAGACATCTAAACACAAACCAAAAGACACATTTCATAAAAGAACAACAGTCTTTTTCTCTGGGGCCCAGTTGCTTTGTAAAGCTGTTGGATGTATGAAAAAGATTCTCCTATATAGGTTTTGTTTTCATTTTTAACACCAATTCCATGAAGGTATTTTTTTCCTCTGTGATTATTTCTTAAATGTAACAGGATCTTTATACCTCCTTGATATTACATTTGTACCACATCCACAGTGGAAAGAAGGACAAAATACTTTATGTTTAGTATGAAAAAAATAATGCAGCCAGCACTCCACTGTCAATAATGGTTCCAATACCTTTCTTCCCTCCTTCAGAGATTAGTCTGAAATTCTGTGATTTCATTTTGAAAATTCTGAGCATGAACTTTAGACTCTGTCCTCAGGGAAGTTAGGATCCTGAGAAAATCTTACCTTTTAAAGTCAAATGTTATTTAACTGATTTTTCTGGCACTTAGTAAATGTTCTCTTTATCCTGTATGTGTAACAAGGAGTCAATTAACTATCTCTAGTCTTAGATGAGGGTCCCTGGCCTGGGGGCATTCTCCACACCCTGCTTCCCTTTGCAGGTATGGGTTTTGCCTCTCTGTGTGCTTGTTGGTCAGCCCCCATGCTGATTGCCGGCTGAGATGAGGTAGAAAGATGGAGATCCAGTTAGTACAGGAAGTTGGTTAGCATTGCAACTGAGACTCTTTAATTTCCCCTTGCTCTTCTTAACGCTGTGCCTGGGGGGTCAATGTGAGTCAGCTCTCTGGGATCCTGAAGATTGGAGAAGCCCTGCTCTGAGGATTAGGGCTGCTGTGAGGTCACATGGCCTCACGTGCCCTGTGGGTCAGTCTGCTGGCTGGCTGCAGGTCCATTCTTCTGCTCTCCGGAGGGAAGGACTCTGGGAAATCCCCCATCTCCCCTGCCCTATCGCATCCGGATATTGCCTGGCAGGATAGTGACTGGGGTTTACTGAGGAAGCAACGGTGAAGCAATAACATTCTTTAGAACCTATCTAAATAACAAACAGACCCCAGGCCTTTGGTTTATGCGCGTGACTTGGGCTTGTGCGCTGGACTTGGTTGAATTTTGAGCAAGATTCAAAAATGAGTGAAATGAGCATGCTCAGAGTTTCCAAGCTACCATATGGTGTAGGCCGGATGAGACTTATCTGATGACTATGGATCATTTAGGTTGTTTCTTAGGAAAATTTGCACCTGAAGTTCGAGCTAGTTTAGAGCCTGTGTTTTTTATGTCAGTGGTAAAAAATCTTCAGGTTGATATCATGAATTCATTGACTGAGTTTCTGAGTTGCTGCTTGTTAGCTTTGACAGCTAACACTGGAATGCTATACTTAGGACTTAATTACTTTAAAAGAACGGTTTATAACATTTGTAGTTAACTGAGAGCAAAAACATCAAATGATAGAAAAACAGGCCTGTTATTTAGCCTTCTAGAGAAAGACTCAGCTTTCTAGTTGTACAGTTGTCAAAGAAACCATAAAGAAAAACAAGGCACATTTAAGTACATAAAGGTAAATTATTCTGTTCAATGGAGAAAAATGATGTGTAATGCAGGTTAATACTAGTTCAAAAAAACTTTCACAGAAAACTACAGGTCAGTTTCTTTATAGGATCATGTGTACAGATTTCTAAGAAATAATATGAGCCAGCAAAAGAATAGACAAGAGACAAATAACTTACCCCAAAAGAAATTCAATTAGTAAATAAGTGTGTACCTGAATTCAGTATCCTCTAGTTGCAAGTTTAATAAATGCATATGAACATATGATTAATCATTTAAGAGGGATGCACTTTTTTGAACTTTTTTCTTTGCCAGAGTTCTGTGCCAAAGTTTAAAAATGCATACATAACTTCCAATAATTATATCAGGATGGATAGTTTTCCTAAATATTTTTAATGCTGTTTTAATACTTAAAGGAAAAAAAGGAACTAGGAATTAGGTCGATTTATTTGGAGTTGGCTTTTCAAAGTATCTGGTATTGTGTTTGTTCCTGTGAGTCCGCACGCTCACAGGTGATGGGGACGATTTTGGCTCATTACAGGTCATGTTGGCGGAACTCAAAGGCAAAGATGAAGTATATGCTGTGAAGGTCTTAAAGAAGGATGTCATCCTTCAGGATGATGACGTGGACTGCACAATGACAGAGAAGAGGATTTTGGCTCTGGCACGGAAACACCCGTATCTAACCCAACTCTACTGCTGCTTCCAGACCAAGGTATGTTTACAGAGAAGCTGGCTGACCACTGTCTCGGGAAGCACGGCAGGACATCATGGTACTCAGCTGTCATATAAAATATCAGTGTCAGACCCTCTGCGTTGGTCTCTCAAAGACTTTGGAAAGTGAAGTGGATTTTACCCTTGAAGAGATCAGGGTATGTTTGAACACCTTCTTCTTTGTGAAGGTCTTGGGATTTTCCATTCAAGGCTGTGCTTATGAAGGGATAAGGGAGTAAAGGTAGCTGGCCAAAGGTGGCTAAACTCAGTGTTTGTGCTTTGGAAAAACCAACAAGTGTGGTTGATCCTTGCTCTGCTCTTACCTTTCTATCTCTAGTGAGGTCACCTAACTTCTATGTTGTTTTCAGGTCAAAAGAAAAAGCGTAAAGGACATCCTAATGGCTCCTAATGTATGTAATGTCCGATGAGGTAAAGGGTGTAAACACATGCTTAAAATTCCATGGTGAAACACAAACAAGGTGGCATTTGCAGTTACCATGTGGTTGCCTGGGAACCAGAAGGTGGCAGTAAAGAAATGAAAATAGTCTACAGTCTAGAGTCTCACCTCTGATTTGTTACTTATTCTTGGTAAAGACAAGAAATACACATGCTCCTCATGGAGCTCTTGTTTTACTATCCTCTGTCGTGGTGGAGGTGGGAAGTTAGAGTCTTCTAGGATGTGCTGTGGACTCGTATTAATGGGCCTCTTTAGATAGCAATGAGAACCTCACCAGAAGCTCCTACCACTGACCCTCTGGCATGCAGACCATGAGAGAGAGACAGTGTGAGTGGTGATTTCCAGCTCCTTTGCAAACTCTCGCCACCATTTTTATACAAACGCCAGTCTTTCCATTTAGCATTTAATAATTATTCACTTGCACATTCAGCAAAGATTTTTCTACTTTATCGCTTTCTCCTATATGCCTGGTGCTGTGACAGGGGCTGGAGAGGTAGAGGTGAACAAGACCTGGGACTTTTCAGCGTGCTCAAAAAAATTATGTCCCTGGACACACTGTGAAGATGAACTCCAGGCCCCATAGCTCGGGACCCTGCAATCCTGACTTCTGGAGTGTTTCAACACGCATGTGTTTATTGAAGTCTCTGGGGAAACCTGCAGTGAGAAATGAAGATTACCCTTGTTTAAGCCACTGTTTCTCAGTGTAACTGAGCCCGCGCCCCACCACCACCACACACAGCACCTATTCCAGCTTGAACAATACAGATTGGATGAAATTTTTCTTCAACATGGTTATAATAGTTGACATCCACTACCAGCAGAATGAAATTTTTCTTTTTTCTTCCAATCTCTGAGGCAAATAAGTCTCTTCTGAAAAATCTCCAACTCATTCTTTGTATCCTTCAGGGACATTGACACTTTTCCTTATGAAACTTTGCTTAGAGACCTCCATTCATTAAGGATCTGTCCATTTCTGAACTGGGCTTGCTGACAGCCTGTGTTTGATTATGTAATAGCAACTATTTATAGGTTCATATGAGTTTATGTGTGTGGATAGATACAGATGTCAGTGTGATAGCTGAGGCTCAGCATTGGGTTCTTCTTAAAGATACCCTGTGTATCTTTACCTCCCATGTTACCTGTTATAGGACCTCTCACCTGGTAAGTACTCAATATCAGTTGGACGATGTGTTTTGTTTTAGTATCGGGGATTGTGCTGAGCTACATCCCCACTCCTTTATTTATTTTTATTTTGACACAGAGTATTACTATGTCATCCAGGCTGGGTTTGAATTTGTGATCCTTCTGCCTCAGCCTCCCAGAGTGCTGAGATTATACGCATGTTCCACAACGTTCATTTGAAATTTTTTTAAAACTACTGTTATTGTCCTCTATGTACTGGTAAGAAAAGTGGTTTCCAGAAAAGTTAAAATCTTTTGCCCCCAGACACTCCATAGTGGCAGAGTCAGATCTGGGATCTCATTTGGCCTCTGATAGCCCCCTCTCCGGGGGACCCCTGCTATGATACCACTTTACTACTCTGCCACGCCCAAGCCTGCACAGTGTCTTCTCTGTATGGGGACTCTGCCACTTCCCTGCCCCTGCCGACAGATGACATATGCCCTGTTGGTGTGTGTGTGGGGGTGCCTCAACAGGGAGCCACGGTGACATTCATTCTTTCTTTGAGCGTGTCATCAAAAGGCCCAGTATCTAGTCCAGCGGTGAGGACTGTGTGGAGCCCTATGTACTGTGAATTTGGGGAGGCCACAGTTGAAGTGTCATCTTGGTGAATGAGTGAGGGAGGGGAAAATGGATGTCTTCAATGCCAGCAATGCTTCCTTTATACATTGTGGAAATATCAAGCTCCAAGGTTCTTCATTGAGTGGCATCTTTTAGAACAAAAAATGGCAGGGAATGACACCATAGATTTCATTTATGCACAATAATCCTCAAGCTTGTGTAGATTTGCCGGCTTCAGGTGACTGGAGTTTGAGGATGGGAGGAAAAGAGACTTCTTTTGGTGTTCACATATTTGCTGATCTTTTCCTGTGGCCAGTGGCAGGTAACTACAGATAGAAGAGCAAGTGTGTACCACCTTCCCCAGGCCATCCCTACTTACCTTGCTTTGCATATGTAAATCTAATTTTTCTGAAATGAATCAGAACGTCTCAAAGAAGGACTTTAACTTACTAATGACCAGTAATCATGGTTTTAAAGAGTTACTATTATTCACCTGACTGAGGCAGGTGTTGGGTAAGGAGTTGTCAGCAATAAAAAAGCTGATTCACAAGTGGGAGGGTTGCCCAGTGGTGGATTGGGCGGCCCTACAAACTTCGCCAGCAAATGGCACTGGATAGTCATCTTCTGCATGGCGCCCTCAAAGCAAGAGGACTCAGGAATGGGCGCTCTTTGGCCTCCAGTAGAAGAAAGGTGTTCAAGCTGGCTTTGAAAGATGGGGAGGATTTGGAAAGGATTTGAGGTGGAAAGTGAAGCTTCAGTCTTGAGTTTCACTTTTTCCTCAAAAAGAAAATACAGTTTCTCAGCCACCAGGAACTTAATTTTAACTAAGACGGATGCATGAATCAGGGACACAAAGACCTGATTTGCAATCCTATTAAGATTTCTTTCATTCTTAGTTAATTACAACACGCAAAGCATTGAGAGTGTTAAGTCAGATTTAATTATTTTTAGGTGAGCCTTAATTTTCAGTGTGTAGGGGGAAATAGTCCTTCTGGAAATAGCACTTTGAAAGCTTACAGATGTTTTACGCAGAGCTTTAGGCTGAGTGCTCCAAGCAGGTTGCCTGACAAGACTTGAAAATGTGTACAGTGAGGGTTCCGTATCCGATATGGCAACTGATCAGTGTGCGTTTGGCAAACCCATTGGCTGAAGCCTGCGGCCAGATGTGATGAAGTCAAGTCTGATCACCAGACCCCACTGAATGAATGAGTCACTGTGGTTCCTTTGGACTTTTCTGTTTTAAGCCTTCCTGCCCTTGGATGAGATGCTCTGGTCATTCTCCCTGGGCTCTGTGATGATAAAAAGCAAATGACATGGCTCCAGCTTTCCAGGGATAATGAGATGGGGCCAACCGGCCAATGAATTGAGCCAGTAGCTATAATTTCCAACAAATTCAAACTATATGTTTGACCTGAGTTCCTACTCTTCTGTGTGCCTTTTAGGACACTAGAGTAACCCGAACCAACTCAGAGAATCTACAGAACTCGACCCCTAAAGCATGATTTGCATTGAAAAGAGGGTAGAAGCCAAAGGACAGTGACAAAACCTAGAAATTATCTCCAATGTCATTTTTCTTTCCCAGTGCTAAGTAGATCGAATTCACCACTGGGTGTTTGACTTCTTTAAAGTAAAGGAAAGAAGCAAGGAGTGTAAGAAAGGGAGAGTATTTGTTTTCAGGGAGAGTATTTGGAAAACAAGGAGAGACATTCCTGCCCCTGCATAATCAGCTACTGCTTGAAAGAGGACAGGGTAGGGCCTGGGCCCTCTTCATTGGCTGAGCAGTGGTCAGGTCAGTGATTACTGGAGAAGGGATTTAAGGAATTGCCTGTTCCAGGTTCTCACTCATCCATTGACTGCTCAGGATAAGAGAGCCGCTAAGAGGTAGATTTGTTTTTGTTTTTGTAGTTACAGGAAATAAAATTCCCAGGCATTTTTAGATTCTGTGTATTTGTGTTTTATGATCCCCATTGCGAAACCGACCCCTCCAACTGGATCCCACAAAACCTGTCTTCAATAATTTCACCCCTGCTTTTTCCTCTGTAAAACTTCTAAATTCCTACCCATCCCCCACCCTTTGGCATTTCCTGCCAGGCCTGGGAAGCCAAATCCTGGAGGGCTTTGGTGTGAAGGAAATGGGCTAAACTCTTACAGGATCTCCTTTGGCCAGCCTCCCTCCCTGCCCTGGGGGAAATGCCACATGGAAAATCCTTAAAAAGCAACTGGAGACATTTTTCAAACTCAATTTAACTCTGAGCTGGGGAGAGCTGCGAAGAGTGAGTGTTGACAATGCAGGAGAAAAATTGTAGTTTCAGGGAATTCCAATATTTATTTTTACTTTTTTTGGTAGTACTGGGGTTTGAACTGAGGGCCTTCGCACTGAGCTACATTCTCAACTCCTTTTTCACTTTGTGAGACAGGGTCTCTAAAATTGCTAAATTTCCCAATCTGGGCACAGATTTGTGATCCCACTTGATCTTAGCCAAAAGGCCGAGAAGCGATATTTTTTTTTTTTTTTTTTTGGT
>PVJX010045138.1:0-12859 GCA_004027295.1 Dolichotis patagonum | reverse complement strand
TTGATTCTGGGAAGTACTTCCCGTGTACTTTGGTTCTTGTTCATGAATTCTCTTCCTACCCCTATATCTTTGAGGTTTTTACCTACTTTGTCTTCCAGCAGTTTTAGTGTTTCTGTTTTAATATTGAGATCTTTGATCCATTTAGATTTTAGTTTAGTGTATGGTGATAGACATGGGTCTAGTTTTAGTCTTCTGCATACGGACAGCCAATTTTTCCAGCACCATTTGTTAAAGAGACTGTCATTCTTCCAGAGAACATATTTGGGCCCTTTATCAAAGATAAGGTGGTTGAGTGAGTTTGCAGTTGTGGTTGTTCTTCATTTGATATCATTTCAGACATTTCAGGTGTATGGCTTCTTTTTTCTTCTATGTACACAGCTTCTAAGCTTTCTTGGGGAGGGCTAGGGCTTTGAGCCTGCCTTTTGCTTTTTCCTTTTGTCATTTTTCTATATTTCCTTGCTTTGAGCGGTGTTCCAAAGCTTTCTCTGCATGTGTGACGAATTATGTCTTGCACCCTCAGTTCCTGGAGCGGCAGTGGCTCCCCCACAGGCTCTTGGCTTCCTCACAGGGTCCTAACTCCCCTCTGTGGGCTCCTTGCTCCCTAAGTTGTAAGGCGAATGCTGGGTGTGGCCACCCCGGAGCCTGTGGAATCTCAGGCAGGCCAGGCCTCCGTGCCTTGTCCCAGGCAGGTCTCCAGGAGGTTCCCTGCGAGTGAAGGGCCTACAGGTCCCAAAGAGTCAGGCCACAATGTTGGTTTCTGAAAAGTTCCCGGTCCCAAACAGACCTGGCCAAGATGCCAGTCCCCACAATATTCCCAATCCAAACAGCCCAGGCCTCTCTTTGGGTCCGGGAGGTTCCCGGTCCCAAAGAGTCAGGCCGTGATGCTGGTCTCTGGGAGATTTCCTGCGGGTGAAGGACTGGGCTATGGGCCCAGACAGACCTGGCCCAGATGCTGATCTCTGGGCAGTTCCCTGCAGATGAAGGGCGGGCCTACCAGTCCCAAACAGTTGCACCGAGATGCTGGTCTGTGCAGACTTTCAATCCCAACAGCCCGGGCCACTCTGTGGGTCCCAGAGGTTCGGGTCCCACAGAGTCAGGCCGCGATGCTGGTCTCTGTGAGATTTCAACCCTTTGATCTTGAGGCCGTAGAAAATCTACAGATGGTAGATGCAGCCTTCATTGCACAAAAAAGCACCTTATATATTCTCAAGAAAGTCTAGTCTGAGAGATGACCATAGTCTCTGGCCAAAGACAATTCTGCAAATTATAAGGGCAATGGATATAAGAAAAATAAATGCCCTGTTAGTCTAAAAGATAAGAACTCTCATAAGTTTCAACCTGGATCAGATGACAACCCTTTCACTCATCTGATGGGTTCAGACTAGGCAGAAGGGGCTTCCTTCTTCAGCTGGGTGACTGGGAGCCCACAGTCCACATTCATAGTGGAGGCCGACCTATGACTCTCCCGGCAGACAGCAAAACAGAATTGTCTGTAGTTACACAAAAGTGCCCTGTGACAGGGGCTACTGCCACTGGAGCAACTGGGACTCTTGCTTCTTGTCCCTTCTTCCAGGCACAAATTTGCAGCCTGGAATGACATCTCAGCAAGCATAAATTAAGCCAGTCCCCATACCACCTCTGGGAGAGACTTCCTCTCCAAGTTAAAATTGACCATCACCTGACTGTGCTACAAATTCTATAAGTTCTTGGAACAAAATAGTTAACATTCATAGGATTGGAACAATTGTGCATATTAGTGTGTGGTGTTCTGAGGAACTCTTAAGGATCATCATGTAAAATAACAACCCTAGTTATGCTCATACTACCTTGTTTTGAAGGTTTATATTGTCAGCATTCTGGGCTCTTTGCTATTGTTGTTTGTCTTTTTTGTTTCGTGTTTTTCTAAGAATTTGTTTTGTTTTGTCTTGTTTTATTTCATTTTCCCCTCTAAGACAGAAAGGATAGGTATACATGTAGAGACTCATGCATGCATAGAACTTCTAAACAGTTTATAAGAATCAATTCTACAAAGCATGACGAAATGAACAGCTACTTTGAAGAAAAAGAGACACTGAAGTACCCAGTGCTGATTTCATAGTGTCATGATGTGAAACCCAGCAATACTGTTATTCTTTGCTCAGCGATTTTAGTCTGTTTTGTTTTGTTTCATTTCAACATACATGAAGGTATGGACAGCTATTTTGAAGAGAATGAGAGACATTATGGCAGCCATTGTTAATTTCCCTATTGTCTGGTTCTGAAGGCCTATAATGCCTTCATCATCCTGTTCTGATCAGTTTAATACCATTTTGTTTTGTATTAATTCATTGTATGTGAAGATATGGACAATTATTTGGAAAAAAACAAGAGACAATATGGTAGTGAGGATCTCCGGTTATCTTGCTTCGAAATCTGTGTCTCTTACATTGTTTTCTTATGATCTGTTTTGTTCTGTTTAATTTTACCCTCTTTAAAATAAAATTTTAAAAAAGTGGCCATCACCAAGCCAGTCAGCCTCTTCCTTGTTTAACCTTGTACTTTGAAAGTTAGTCCTAATTCTGACTGTGGAGAAAAAGGATGAGGGTGCTTCAGCCTGAGACAGATAAACACAATCTTAAAATTCTGGAAACTCTCCTCTTCTAGGGAGTGTGAGCCAAAGCTCGCCCCTGGGCCTGGCCATCAACCATGCTCCCATACTGATTGACCTCTGTGACCTCCATAGACTGCTGAACTGCTGAAATCCTCCTATTCTGCCTGTGAAGAAAACCAAGGAGGGAATATCATCCAGTAAAGGTTCAACAGTCAGCTGACCTGGACTCAACTTCCCATAGGTTCAAAAACTTGCTTACCCTCTTTAGAGAAGCTCTCCTAGCTGACCTCTTAGAGCACTAATGTATTACCTGACTTTTGATTCAATTACCTGAAAAGTTATTAAAATAGTCCCCTTTTTTAAGAGCTCATAAATATTTCAGGCTAGATTTTTTTCAAACACCTCAATTAAAATTACACTCTGCAACAGACTGAATACGGAAACAAATATGAGGATCTGACTATATTTTATTATACCGAATATCAGAAATTTTTTAAAAGTATAAAAACAATGTTACTAAATTTCCTGGTTTGGAATTATTATTGTTTTAAAACAAATAGATATAACAGACACAAGCAGAAAAACATCCAACTTGTCAGTATAAATGGAGATAAATTACTTCAATAATTGTTAAGAGTCTAAAGGGGTTCCATGACCAAAAAGTTTGAGAATCAATATACTGAAAAAATTCTTGCATAATCCTACATATTTCATTCTTGGCATACAAGTCTCTACATTGCTCATTTTTTCCTTTGTAAATGTACTTTTTGTTCCTGCATTTCTCTGCTATTATATCTGGTATCTCTAGCCCTTTTCTATTTACTGACAGGTATAGATTTTTAAGTTTTTCCACCACTTGACAAATCCTACCTGGTCTCGATTCTTAACTGGACTATGTACTCCACCACATGTTGACTCTTTTCCATTGCTCTATTTATTTCACTTTAACTATTCCTTGTTTGTCATCAGCTCTTCTCGTTTGCTTTGTTATATCATATTGCAGATAGAGAAAGCCACATGAAACACTTAATATTACTACTCAGAGGAAGGAACTTTACCTTGTAGTCCAAACCATCGGAACAGTTAAAGACCACGCACTGAATGGCAAGAGCTTTTGCCAGGTCTTTGGTGGTCTCTGTTTTCCCGGTGCCAGCGGGACCAGCTGGTGCACCCCCTAGGTCGAGCTGCAAAGCTCCCATGAGGCAAAGATAGCAGCGGTCCTGAAAAAATTCAATAAATTGTCACGATTAAAGAAAAGTAACTGTCTTAATTACTTTTCTCTCTTTGCTGAGACAAAATACCTGATGCCCAAAGTTAAAAGGGAAAAGATTTAGTAAGCTCACAGTTTGTGGAGGTTCAGCTCATAATTGTTTGGTTGCAAGGCAGGGTGGCATGGCAGAGGGGGACTGCAGAGGAGAACCAATTCACGGTAAACAGAAGACAGCAAGGGACTTTAACAGGGTCTTTTTGCCCCTTTTATCTTATCCAGGCTACCCAGACCAGGGAGCACTCATACCCTTGATCCCAGTGCCCTTGAGCATAGCATTGCACCGTGAATCAATTCCAGCATCAAACACTAAATCCAGCCACCTCTGAAAAAGACCCATCTGTGACCACATGAAGCTTTGAGGAGATACCTAAACACAAGCAATAACAGTGACGTATGTGACAAATTCATAAGTCCTTTCCTTTCTATAGGAGAAGAGTCACTATTTTTCTAAGGAAAGTTTTACAGTGGTTGATATATCCTCAAAGATCCATGCACATAACTAAATAAGGTAATCTTTGTTTTAGCAAATCCTTTTAAAAGTTAATGTTAGATGAAAATTTTCATGATAATAACCTTAGTGATCAGTAACTTACCGTGAGAGGAGTAATAACCAATCTTGGGCATGCTCCCAAATATTCATAACCGTATGTGTACTGAGAGAGAGCCATTCTGGCCACACAGTTATCCAGATCTACAAGCCAGTAATAGCGCAGCTGTCTTTGCCACTCAAAGGAGTCCACTGTGTCTACCTAGATAAGTGATATAAATGACATCAGATACACTGATGCCAGAAAGAAATACATGATTTACTTAAATGAAACCTTTACCTTGGCTCGAACAAGTTCAGTGACTATATCTCTTGCATGCACATCAATAGTAATCAATGCAGTTATGATGTTTCTGTGTAATTTAGGAAGGTTTCCTCTAACTAATGCAGCCAGAGCATTTAATCTCTACAAAGAAAAAAATGATCATAGTGAATTTTCCAGCATTAGCTTGCATATGGGGGAGATAGGGTTGACAAATACAGTAAATGTTTAAATTTTAAAAGTCATTACTGTAAAAGACACATTGCCATTAATTCTCCTTGAAAAAAACTCCCGGTCACTTTGAACACATTTATCCAATCATTCTTGTCTCGTTATGAAGCAGTTCTGGGAAGTCCTTTTTCACCAGTGTCTTTAGTGCTATTGTGGCTGCCTCAGTGTCCTAAATCTATTCAAAGTGTTTATCTTTCATGGTCCTTTTGATTTGGGGGATGGGCCTGAAGTCACACAGTACCACCCCTGGCAGCTAAGGTGAGAGAGCGATACACTATGGCGTTTCTACGAGCCTACCTTTCTGTTGGGTGGCAGTCAGCAGGAGCACGCTCTGTATTTTTTAATTACATCTGGTAAAGACACTCATGAAAGAGCACTTCTAGGACTGCTTCAGAAACTAGCAAGAACGATGGCGTATGTGTATTTAGAAGAAAAGGGGAGTATTGGGGAGGACAATGTATCTTTTACTGTAATAAATTCAAAAAACATTTTCAACATTCACTTTTACTGTTAAATAAGGAATAGACATTTGCTAAAATCTCTAATGTTAAGCATTCTGTGACCAAGAAGGAAAAATACTTTTTATATTATTATTAAGTTTACTGGTCCAATTTAGTATACATGATTACATTCATCATGGGGAATTTATAATTGTACATGATACATATTTATTCTTGTTTTTCTCATTCCCCTCCCTACCCTTCAACACCTCTTCTCCTATTTACAAACCATTGCTTCCATTTTTCTATTTTTTCCCCCTCATTTTTTCTCTGTTATTTCCTGTGCAGTTGGGGTTTTGTTCTTGAAATCTTTGCCTACACCTGTCCTCAAGAGTCCCACCTATTTTATCCAACAGATTTAGTATTTCTGTTTTAATACTATAATTATATTATAATACTGTAATTATAATATGGGATCTTTGACCCATTTTGATTTTAGTTGAGTGCACTGTGATATACATCATGAATCTAGTTTTATTCTTCAGCATGTGGAAAGCCAGTTTTTCCAGCACCTCTTATTAAAGAGGCTATCTTTCTCTCAGTGAATGCGCTTGAGCCCTTTGTCAGAGATAAGGTTGCTGAGTGTGTTTGGAGTTGTTTCTGCATCTGTTAATGTGTTTCATTGATCCTTGGGTCTGTTTTTTTTCCCCCAGTACCATGGTGTTTTTTTTCACAGTAGTTCTGCAGTAAAATTTCAAGTCAGAGATTGTGATGCCACCTGCTTTGCCTTTGTTGCCTAGAATTGTTCTTGCTATTCAAGGTCTCTTTTGGTTCCAAGTGTATTTTAAGAATGTTTTCTCCAGTTCTCTAATGTCTGATAATTGTATATTGGTACCAGGGATTGAACTCACGACCTTGCACTTGCTTGGCAGACACTTATGCCGCTGAGCTACATTTCCTGATAATGGTATTTTGATTGGGATTGCATTAAATCTATATAACAGTTTTAGAAGTATGGTCATTTTCACTTGGAGCTTCCTACCCAAGAGTGAGATAGCCTTTCATTTTCTGATATCTGCTTCAATCTCTATTGGAGTACTGTAGTTTTCAATGTAGAGATCTTGTATTTCCTTTGTTAATTTATTCCTAAGTATTTCATTTTTCTGGATGCTATTGTGAAGGGTGTGGTTCCCTTAGTTTCTCTCTCAGTGGATTTGTTGTTTGTGTACAGGAATGTTGTTGATTTTTGAGCACTGACTTTGTATCTAGCTATACAATTGAATTTTGTTATTAAATTTAAAAGTGTTTTGGTGTAGTTTTTGGAATCTTCTGTGTAGAGTAGCATGTCATCTGCAAATAATGAAAATTTAACTTCATCTTTCCCTATTTTTATTCTTTTAATTTCTTTCTCTTGTTTAATTGCTCTAATTTTTCCAGTACTATGTTGAATAGGAATGGTGATAGTTGACATCCTTGTCTTGTTCCTGATTTTGGAGTGAAAACTCAGTTTTGGGCCATTTTAAATAATGTTGGCTGCTGGTTTGTCATAGACAGCTTTTATCAGGTTGAGATAAAGACCATCTATTCCAATTTGCTGTAGAAATTTTATCATGAATGGCTGTTGGACTTGATCAAATGCTTTTTCTACATCTATTGAGAGGATCATGTGGTTTTTGTGCTTGGTTCTGTTAATATGGTGTATTACATTTATTGATTTGTATATGTTCCCTGGGAATGAATCCCAGGATGAATCCTAATTGGTCATGGTGTATACTTGGTGACTTGCAGCATATTTGGTTTGTCAGCATTTCATTGAGGATTTTTGTGTGTATGTTCATTAGGGAGATTTGCCTGTAGTTATCTTTTTTGGTTGGGTTTGGTTTTGGTATCAAAAGTATTTGGTAATACTTGCTTCCAGAAAAGACATTAGGAGTACTGCTTCCCTTTCAATTTCATTAAAGAGTTTCAAGAGTAATGACATTAGATCTCACCTAAAATTCTTATAGAATTCAGTAGTAAATCCATTAGCACTTGGGCTTTTATTTTTTGGTAAGTTTTTAGTTACTTTTTTTATTTCATTGACTGATATTGGGTATTGGCATTATCATTGATTGTAGATATTGTTTAATTTCTTATTTAATTTCACCTGTGACCCATTTGTTGTTCAGTAAGGTGTTATTTAATTTCCATGTGTTTATGGAGTTTTTGTGGTTTCTTTTGCCATTGACTTCCAGTTTCATTGCACTATGGTCAGATAATATGCATGGGATAGTATCAATTCCTTTGCATGTTCTGTGAGCTGTTATGTGGTCTGTTCTGGAGGGTGTCTTATGTGCTGCTGAGAAGTATGTTTATTCAGATGCTGTTGGGGGGGAACACTTAGTAGTTAGATATCTACTAAGTCCATTTGTTCACAGGTTTGATTCAGTTCTGATACTTCTTTGTTGATTTTTGGGTCTAGTTTATTTATTTATTTAATTTTGTTTTTGTTTTTGTTTTTTGAGACAGAGTCTTGCTATGTAGCTCAGACTTGTCTTGAACTATGTAGCCTAAGAGGTACATAGATTGACCTTGAACTCACAGTGATCCTCCTGTCTCAGTGTCCCAAGTACTGAGATTATAGGTGAGACATATTTAATTGGGGCAGTGGGGTATTAAGGCCTTCCATTACAATTGTGTTAGTGCTTATTTGGTTTTTCATGTCTATTAATATTTGTTTTATAGTTGTGTGCACTTATATTTGACGCGATTTTATTTAAGTTTGCTATCTCTTCATCTTGGAGTTTCCCTTAACAAGTATGTAGAGATCTTCTCTGTCTCTTTTGATCAGTCTTGACTTAAAGTTCATACTGTCTGCAAACAAAATAGCTACCCCTGCTCTTTTCTCAGTTCCTGTCACATGAAGTATTATTTTCTATCCTTTGACTTTTAGTCTGTCGAAGGATTTCTTTTTGAGTTAAATGTGTTTGTTGTGCAGCATATTTTTGGATCTTGTTTCTTGATTCATTCTGCCAGTCTGTTCCTTTTGATTGGTAGACTGAGACCATTTACATTGATGGTTATAACATATGCATTGACTTATCCTTGTCATTTTATTTTCCTGTTGTTGGTTCCCTGTCTTTGCTCTCTGTTTAATTGTCTTGCCTGGTGGATTCTTTCTATTGATGTTTTTTGGGTTGTAGTCTTTCTTATCTCTTTCTAAAATATCCTTCAGCACATTTTGGAGGGCTGGCTTATGGTCATGAATTTCTTCAGCTGTTTTTGTCATGGAAGAATCTTATTTCTCCATTGATTTTGATAGATAGTTTTGAAGGGTGTGTCAATCTGGGTTAGAGGTTGTTTTCTTTCAGGGCTTGAAATACTTTGCTCTAAGCTCTCTTTGACTTGATGATTTGTGTTGAGAAGCCTGTGTGATTCTGGTGGGTTTTCCTTTGTAGGTGATTTGTTTCTTTTTCTTTAACTGCTTTTAATATTCTATTCTTGTACTGAATCTTGTTTTGGAATCTTGATTATTATATGCCTTGGCAGAGATTTATTTTGGTCATGACTAGTTGGGAGTTTTATACAGTTCAATTATCTGCATATCTAATTCTTTTTCTATGCTTGGGAAGTTTTCTGCCATTACTTTTGTGAACAGGTTTTTTATGTCATTTGTGCTGACTCTTGCTTTTTCATGGACTCTGATGAGTCTCATGCTGTTTTTCTTTGCATCATCTTGCAGCGGTTGGATTGATTCTCATTGTCTCTTGTAAGACATCTTTCTTTTTGTGATCACTAACTGTGATCCTGTCTTCTACGATTGATACTGTGTCTTCATTTTCATTCAGTCACTTTTATAAACTTTCAATGGAATTTTTAATTTCCTGAATATTTGTTGGAATCTGTTTCATAGATTCCATTTCTTTTCTATGTATTGTGATTTCCACCATTTTCCTATGCTCATCTATTTTTCTTTTCTTATTCTTTTTTTGGGGGGGTTCAGGAATTGAACTCAGGACCTTGTGCTTTCAAGGCAGGTGCTGTGCTGCTGAGCTATATTCTCAGCCCTATTTTTTTATGTCTACTTTAGATTTGCTGAGAAATCCATCATTATAGCTGTCATCTCTTTTTTTATTTCTTCTCTGATTTCCTCTAAGACCTCATGCATTTTTTAATTTCTGCTGCTATCATTCCAGAGAATTCAGGTGGGTGGCATCTGATTTCCTCTATCTCTTTGTTCCCCAGATTTGTCCTGGGTGTTCTTTAGGTCTGGGGTGGTATTTTTCTGTATCTGGTCATTTTCTGTTTTTAAATTTTATTTTATTTTTTGTATTAATGCTTTCAAGTGTTTTTATAGTAGACAGCTTTATTATAGATAGCTGTCACTAGTATCAAGGCTTCCCTAGCAGATGTCTGTTCCTCGGTGATGTCTTCTAGGTGTAGGTGGTTCTCAGTCTTTGTGTCTGTCCCAAGATCCTGCCTTCCTAATTTATTAAGGATGAGATGTTGCTTGATGATGTTTGAGAATGATATTTGGCTCAGCACCCAGTCCTTTGGTACTGGACTATGGTGATGAATAAGATCCTAGACAATCACAATGTTAACATACAAGGGAGAACAATCAATTACAATAGGGATGACATCCTGGCTAAAGTAGTTTAATTAGCAATAACAATAGCATTAAGCAGAGCCTAAAATCTGACAAGCAGTGGTAGCCATTGATTTGGTACTTTTGACCAGAGGGGCAAGATCTACAGTTATATAACAAAATCCAACATTATTCAGGAACTTGTATGCAAAGAGTTTTTCCTAGTAGAGTGATTTTACCCTGTGGTGGGGAAATTTAAGATGGATAAGGGACAAAACAGAGATAAATGAGAAATACAGCAGAAGCAAGACTAGAGAACAAAGCATGATCACCCACTCTATGGGTAAAGAAGGGAGGAGAAGAGAGAGGATGAAGGGGAAAGAAAAAGATTATTGAAGCAGATCAGAAAGAGTAGAGAAAGTGTTCACTTACATGAAAATACCATACAATCAAGAAATAGTTGAGGAAAGAGAGGAAGAAGATGAACAGATCAGAACAAGAACAAAGGTAGACACCTAGACAACCTGAAAAAGTAGAACCCTGTTTGTCTTGTGGCTCTCTCCCAGTTGCTATGGTGCCCACAGACAGAGACAGCCCGAGCTGCTCCTGGTGTATGCAGTTGGCTGTTCTCTGTCAGTTAGTTCAGCCTTCTCTGTTCCTCTTCCACTGGCATGTCTTTGTCCTCTTGCACCACCTGTTACAGGGCAGGATGGGGTGGGGTGCTGTGGGCTGTCTTTACCTTCGTCATCGATACAGAGAGAGCTGGTCCCACTTTCATCTCCTCTGCCACAGGTGGAGTACCCCAGCTTCCCATTAATTGTTGTCCCTCACCACAAGGTTGCTTACATTCTCTCAAGCCACTGGCAGCAGGACGAGGGGGCTTGTGCTCTTCCACTTTTTCACTATCTTTGCCACCTTTGCTGTGCTTACTGACTCACTGCCTCTGTCACTGCCTGGGAGGCAGCCCACAGCTGCTCGGTCTGCTTCCATCTCTTCTCCCACGGGGAGGGAGTGCCACGTGTCTGTGTCCCTCTCACTGGTCACAGGGTAGTTGATTTTTTCTAAGTAGCTCCAACATGGCTCTGCCTCTATTCAACTATGTTGAATCCTCAGGAAAATACTTTTACTTACTTAATTCCCACTTGAAGAAACTGAAGCTCAGAGAGGCTGGGTAATTTGACGGATGTCACACAGTTATGAAGAGGTAAAATGAAACTCTGGTAGATATTTGCTTCAAGGAAAGCCCATGCTCTTAACTACTGTGTGTTGCTGTTTCTAGGGAAGATTGTTCTGCTGAAAAGTTAAACGTGGTTAAAGTGATACTCTTCATTTTCAGGCTAGATTTTCCCATTGAGAATCAGAAAACCTGAGCATTTAAACCAGGTCAATGGCTAATCAAATGAAAATATTTTTGGAAAGCTTTAGCTCTTGATTTTCACATAAGTCGTTACATCTTTTTTGAGGAGAGTGGTGCCCTCAGGGTCATGCACCCCTGTGCTGAATTTTCATTTAAGCCAATGCTGGTCCACTGCATAGAGGTCAGTGGAACTGGATTCAGAGACTCATTTCTCTTTTCTGAAGCTATGGAGATGAAATTCCACTAAGAGCATCATGAGAATGTTTTTTCTTATTGGTAGAGGACTCTTCCTTCTTTTTTCTGTTTTAAGGGTAAATCCTTACAATGCAGTGTTATTTGAGAGTATAACTACATTTGAGGTTAGGTCTGTCGAGGAAATCTCCCAGAGACCAGCATCGCAGCCTGACTCTTTGGGACCGGGAACCTCCTGGACCCGCAGAGTGGCCTGGGCTGTTTGGATTGAAACTCTGTGGAGACCGGCATCTCGGCCCAACTGTTTGAGACTGGTAGGCCCACCCTCCATCCACAGGGAACTTCCTGGAGACCGGCATCTGGGCCAGGTCTGTTTCAGCCTGTAGCCCACCCTTCACATGCAGGAAATCTCCCAGCGACCAGCATCGCGGCCTGACTCTTTGGGATCGGGAACTTCCCGGACCCGCAGAGAGGCCTGGGCTGTTTGGATTGGGAACTTTGCGGAGACTGGCATCTTGGCCAGGTCTGTTTGGGACTGGGAACTTTGCAGAAACCAGCATTTTGGCCTGACTCTTTGGGACCTGTAGGCCCACCCTTCACTCACAGGGAACCTCCTGGAGACCTGCCTGGAACAAAGTACGGTGGCCTAGCCTGCCTGAGATTCCACAGGCTCCGGGTTGGCCACACCCAGCATTCGCCTTACAACTTCGGGAGCCAGGAGTCCACAGAGGGGAGTTAGGACCCTGTGAGGAAGCCAAGAGCCTATGGGGGAGCCACTGCTGCTCCAGAAACTGAGGGTGCAAGAGGTAATTCACCACACATGCAGAGAAAGCATTAGAACACCGCTCAAAGCAAGGAAATATAGAAAAATGACAAAAGGAAAGATCAAAAGGCAGGCTCAAAGCCCTAGCCCTCCCCAAGAAAGCTTAGAAGCTGTGTACATAGAAGAAAAAAGAAGCCATACACCTGAAATGTCTGAAATGATATCAAATGAAATAAATATGCAACTAGGGAAAGCTATGGAGAAATTCAAATCAGAAATACTTGCCCAAGTAAAAGAAGAATTGATAAAAATAGTGAAAGAAATAGTGAACGCATCTAGTGAAAACACAGCTAAAAAATTAGAGGAACAAAGCAAACAGATAGAATCCTCAAAGAACAATATAAGAAACAAACAGAATGCATAAAGCAGATTCAAAGAGACATACAGGAAATCAAAAATTCTATTGAAAGCTGTAAAAACCGCCTCAATGAAAGTGAAGATAGAATTTCAGACCTCGAAGATAAGATTGCAGCCAGTGAGCAGAAAAGACAAGATCTTTTAAAAATAACAAAGAATCAGGAAATAACAATTCAACACCTGCAAGATGATGCAAAGAAAAATAACATAAGATTAATAGGGA
>PVJX010045137.1:0-12863 GCA_004027295.1 Dolichotis patagonum | reverse complement strand
TAACAGATAATGAAATCTGTTAATTTCATTTTCACATTCCCTGAACTTTAAGAAAGGTACTACAATATAATGTGAGGACTTTGCTGTTTATCATGATCTAGTATTAATACATTTAAAAATATAAAGATGATTTTAGTTCCACACAGAACTTAAAAAGATACACTGTATTTCAGATTCACCTTGAATCATGTAATGGTTTATATCTAGATGGACTCAAAGGCCTCTTATCCTCACTGGCAGGGTTTTCAGAAGGCGATTGGATTGTGAGGGCTCTGAGCTGACCCTCTGTTAGGAGGTGGAGTCTGGTTAGAGGACGCTGGTCACTAGGGGTGGGAATGCTGGAAAACTTTGTCTCCTTCCCCTGCTCCTGCCTCAACCTCTTTCTCTGCTTCCTCACCACCTGGATGTGAGCAGACTGGAGCAGATTTCCTCTGGTCAGGCCCCTCTGCTGTGCCATCCTGCCGTGGAGTCAGTCACCTGCCCAGTGATGTGTGAGCCAAGCTAATCTTCCTTCTTTAAGTTGTGGGTGTCAGGTGTTGTGTCTCAGCAATAAGAAATTAACTAAGCCAAATCTATTGTTATGTTTTAAAGGAAATTTAATTATGTTTCTTGTTTTATATTTGCTAATAGTATTGTATAATTGAATAAAAATAAAAAGTAAAAATACAATTTTACATGTTTATGTGAAATTATATTTACTTCTCATGTAGTAATATTCCAAGATTTATCATGATCGAAACAATAATATACAATCCTATTATGTTAATTACCAAATACTATGCTATGTCCTATGCTCATCTAAAATAAATATATACAATGTTTAATGGTGAACACTGACAATTAATTACTGAGGAAGATGTGGAACCACTGTGTTTATATACTGATAACGGATATGTAAACAATAAAATATTACAAAAGCTTTTGTCCATTTCACAAAACCCTTTTACATATGCACGATGTGCTTTGATATACATATAGATAGTGAAATTCTTATAGTCAAACACATTTACATGTCTTTTATCCATATAATTATCATTTTATGCATGACAAGAAAATCTGAAATCCACATTTTTATCAAAAATATAACATTATTATCTATAGTTCTCATGTTGCATATTGATCTGTCAACTTGCTTCTCATATCTACTTCTTTCCATTAACCTATGTCTATGTAGCTCCTTCTTCTCCAAACTCATGCCATTTCTATCCCTGTGTATCAGAATTTTATTTTAAAATTTAGAATCCACATGTAGGCAAGATCATTTATTATTCTTTCTGTGTTTGGATTGTTTCAGTGAAAAAATATTCTTATGATTAATCAACTTCCTAGCTATTGGCAGAATCCAATATTCCATTTTGGATACCTACAAGTTTCTGTAGCCATCGATCCACTAATGGTGGCCGAATTGACGTAGTTGTTTCCATGTAAGTAATGATTTAGAGAAACTTACTTGTTTTTATGCAAGTCTTCCTTATATAGATATGTCAGAATTAACATGATTAATTCAGAGTCCTGATGTTAGGGCTGTTAAAATGAAATAGTAAAATGGATTGTCGTTAAGGTATTCAGTAAGCAGAAAAGATTATTTTATAGAAAACAATACACTTCATGTGGGTATCTCATTACGCTTTCTACCTGAAACAGTCTGAATGTTTTAATAGTTTTTTTTCCAGTTTCCAGTACAGTTAATCACATCCTTTATAGTCATTGATATGTAGAATTGTAATTGTGTCTACATGCATTATTGATCAATGTTACTCCTCATAAAATTTCATTCTTACCCATATTTACTTAATTAGCTATATTGACCATGCTATTGAACCTTTGTATTTACATCATAAACTTTAATGTTGCTTCCAACTAATATCACATATCTGGCAAAAATCCAGGTTACACATAAAGTGTGGAAACAAGTTTTGCTTTGAAGAAAATGTACAGTAATATGGGTAAGTGAAAAATAAATATATTCTTTTTTTTCACATTTTTTAAAAATGTTATTTTAAAGAGAATACAACAAAAGAGGGCAGAACAGAGCAGATTAGAACAGGACAACATAGGCAACACAGTACATTAAGACAACCGGACATTAACAGTAGCTATCACAATATCTCTTTCTCTGCTATAGTCGAGCATAGTTTCAAATACAATAATATCAAACATAACAAAAAAGTATAAAGCCATTCAAAGAGTGAAAGAATTACAGGGTTTTCTGAACCGAATAACAGAAAATAATCAATGGGTACTATAATATCTCATTTTCGATAGAAAAATTTTGTATAAAGTATCATACATATTCAAATCCCAATAAGACACAATGTGATAAATAGAACCAGTGGTAATAGAAGAATAGAAGCATGTTAGGACTTCTAAGAAGGATGATATTAAATCAGCAAGAGCTGTCATAATGTTTTGTTTTCTTCAAAACAGCTGTTCATATCATCATGCATGATATAGTCAAACAAAACAGAGTAAAACCATTCCAACTGATGATTGAAAACATTGAAAGACTTCAAAGCTGTGAGATGGGGACTCATGCTTACCATAAAATCTTATATACTCTTATCAACTCTCATGCTAGGGAGACTGTACGGTATTTAGACATGTGAGTTGTTAACTTTTAGAAAGAACAGCGTTAGTAGTGACAGTGCAGCTTGGACAGTGTGGCAACCAGACTGGCTTTGAAGTGTTTGATGCTTTATTTATGGACTCAGTGCTCCCAGGGATTTCTGCTGTAGAAGAGAGAACCAGGCATATCAAGCATCTTGCAAAGAAAGATTCTTCAGGGAGGAAGCCGGTGTTCCAACTGCCTGGGCCATGCTTGTTGACATAGAACCTAAAGTTATCAATCAAATACTGTCAAAGGATGCTGGGCAGTAGAAGTATGGTGAGCATGCGTGCTTCTGTCAGAAACAGGGTTCTAGACACAACTGGGCATACGGTTACTCTGTTCACCGACTCAAGCAGGAAGAGTCTATAATGAACCTAATGTGGAAGGAAGTGGAGAAGTGTGACTCTCAGTAGTTTCCTCATCACCAGGAGTATTGATGGGTAAGTGCGGCCTCCGTTACCAAGACTTCCACCTCTCGGCAAAACATCTCCCAACAGGGAGCAGCATTTCAACACCTTCCTTGCTAACTTGGTCATCCTTCGTGGAAACCTGTGCAGGATGCAGATCTGGAGGGATTTAAGGACCCGGCCCTCTACATCTCGTGGCTGGGGCCACCGATGCCTTCTCCGTGTGGAAAACCGCGGGAGCCTGCAACAGGTGCCAGGGGTCTGTGGCGCTGATCACAGCCGCCATCTGATGGTGGGCAAAGAGTGGAATATGTTTGCTTCAAAAGCCTGCATTCATCAGTACACAGAATTCGCAACTGAAAAGGAAGACTCTTTGGACATTTTCACATAGTTAGAGCAAGCTGCTTCCAGTTACTGTAACCTCTGATTTTGAATAAAGTTTGAATAAAAAGGAAAAGTACCTTTAAAAAAGAAAGAGAGAGAGAGACAGAGAGAGAGAGAGAGAGAGAGAGAGAGAGAGAGAGAGGTGGAGGTGGAGAAGGAACAACAAACAAACAAAAAACTGGGCCTTGAAATATCAATAGAATTTTGCAAACCATGAAACAAACCAGCAGAATCCTTCAGTAGAGTGATAAAAAACAGCATCACAACAGTATCTCCGGGAAGTTAGAAGACTTCAGTTAGTTCTAAGATGTGAATGTGTACAGTGACAAGGTGTTGCCATTTTGTGGGGGCAATATTGGTAGTTTTGATAGTATAATTACAACAAAGATTATAGAGAAGTTTTGACTTAGTATATGGAGAACATTCCCCTAGGGTAGCAGATTTCTATACATCCCCAAGAAAAAAGGGGCAACAGAACAAAGATAAGTATGTTTCTAATCATATAAATTTAGGAAATTCTAAAAGGATGACTTGCAGGAATAACAAAGTGATGCTAGGTAATATTTTAGGTATTGTGATCATCTTTATTTTCTTGATTCAGTTGTGATTTCATGGACATATGTCTGCCAAAAGTCATTCATTGATTTGTACACTTAATATTTATCTGTAGTCTTATGGGGCATTTATGTTTCAATAATGTGAGAGAAAAACACAAAATATCTATACTATGTGTATGCAATTTTGAAATGTAAAAGTCATTTTACAGAAAGTGTATCATGTTTGAAAATTCTACTGACATTTTAAAATGAAATACTATTTTCAAGTGTTTGTAATGATAACTTATTTTATCATGTGTAGTTTCAATTAGGTACTGCAGAAAAGTGACATACCAATAAAATGCAAGTGTTATTTCATATATATGTATATTTAATATGACTCGTTTATTTCACATTAATAGGATCAGCAAATATCATCCTGACTTTATCAAATAGAGAAAAAATAAGGCTCATTTCAACTGAATACTATAGTCAATTTTGTGAATGACACATGCTTTGGAAAAGAATAGAAAAAACAGATAAAAGGGGGATAACAAGGACTTATAACAGTAAATATAGATACAAAATAAAAGCTAAGCTAGCAAATGCTTCCATGGACACATTCTTGCTCAATACAAAACACAATAGCATGTAACCCTGTAAAAAATGAAATACAGGGAGTCAGGAAGACAACAAACGCATCACCCATGTATGCAAATAGCAAAATAACAGACAGGTATTTGATTCTTCCTCGGTGCCTTTTAGGATTCTTAAGCTAATCTTCACTAAGGCTCTATTTTGTTATCACAGTTGCAAGCATGCGGATTATAATTATAATCACTTTCCCTATGAGCCACAAAGTTTTCTCTCCTTATGTCTATATTCCTTGGCAAATGGGAAATTTTCATTTAAATACATTTTAGGCGATCTAACATAATCACTACTCAGAAAAAAAAAGTTGTTTAAATTCTTTAAAATGGCAAGCGTTCTCTGTATGTTTTTAACTCCTACCATTCGTGTATACGTGGAACCACATAGATTAATACTTAGTTTTCAACTTTGCAGTGTAGCCAATTAAAAAAAAAAAAAGTATGGCAATTGAAAGGACCTTGGGATGAGGCTGCACCTCACTGGTTCCGCATTTGCTTATCACATGCAAAGCGCTGGTTTTGATTCCCAGCATGCCCCTCAGCAACAGCAAAGCAAAGCAAGGCAAACCACAAGTCTCTAAAGTTTATCTTCTTTGCTTCAGATTATATAATTTTTATACATTTATGTACCTGGCTGTAATTCTTTTTTATTTTAATGGCTTGCATATATTTTACTGATGGACAATTGTGACTAAATCTGAGAAGCTGATTCCAAACTTTCTTCTGTACTTACTGATTTTTGAAGACTCATCTCCCCTTGTTTCTTTTGCTTTTATTTTAAGAATAAATATGTGGCTTTCCTCACTAATGTTTCCTTTTTATAAATTAATGTATTCTAACTACTGTTCTAGCTAATATTTCTGAGATAATGTTTAAATTAATGTTTTTCAGCTAATATTCATATCACTTCAAAACCAAAATTCTTTATGCAGTTTTCAAGCTGTATCTTATATACTTTAAATAGTAAATGAGATAATTCACACTAATGACTTTTATTGTGGCTCTTTGTAAAATACCACATTTAAACGTTTTCTACACAAACAAGATCCTAATAGTCTTTACTAGATCATAAAAGTTCTTTTGATTGGTATGAAAATCTAAACTGTTTCATGTGCATACAAAATGCTTTCTCTTCTATAAACTATTTGGTCATTGATTTCACATAAAAATACTGTGGTTTTGCACTATTTTTCTAATCCTAGTAATTCTCATACTACTTTGCTATATGTCTCTGATTCAATATGCCATGAACTCAGTGAAAGCAGAGTTTCACGTGACATTGCTTATCAAATGATGCAGGAATGTTCTACCAAAGAATGTGTGAGTAAACAAATGGATAAAGAATTTCTTTTTACACAATTGCATTGTTTTTTTTTTCTAATGGCATAGCGATGTTGTTTAAATTGAGAACATTCGTGAAAAAGTATACATGAGATACAAAGAATTCTCTTTACAAAATTATTGCTAAAATACTACTTTGCTGAGCAATTTTTTTGCCAGTGAAAATTGCACAAGAAATCTGCTGAATTTCATTAGATGCATGACTTTACTTTGTTCTTTATTAAAATGTTTTGGTTTATAAACTCAAGATTCAGAATTTGCACTTTAAAAATATTTGCAAATGAAACAATGAAAAGTTTGCCTTTTCATTTGTTTCAAATACCATTTTAAAAATTGTATTCATGAATGAATATTTGTGTAAATATTGAATTGACAGAGAATGTGTTTATAAATTATGTATATGCATTTTTGATGTATTTTTGAATATACTCAATATTTTTCATATATATAAATATGTTTTTATTGATCATATTTTATACCATATAATGTATTTTACTCATTATACAATAAAATACATTATTATACTGCATTGCATTTAGATACATATAAGTCTATTTAAAATTTAAACAGGACAGTAAGAACCAAAATGAGTTACTCAAATAGTTTTAACACTGCTATTGTTTTCTATTAAATATTTTTCTTATAGTTACATATTAAATAAAACCCTTTTTTAGAGTGCTTTAAAAGTAATTTTATTTAAATTCTCATATTAAAGTTGAGCTGGTCATGTGTCTAATTCACAATTTACAGCCTGTAAAAGTACCCACCAATAATTTAGAGTAATAAAGTTCACTGAATACGTGAAAATTTGAAGTGTATTCCACAGATAAAGAAATAAGTAGCTTTATATTAACCTATACTAATATTTTCCTATTGATAAATATTGTTAACAATCCCCATTAAATGCTATGGTTACTATTTATATAATTCTTAGTTCTCTGTGAAGATTTTAACCTTTTGGGATTTTGCACCAAATAAAATAAATTTTCAATATTCTGAGAAAGAAGTTTATTGTGAAATACGAATATACATGTCATGAATTCCACCCAATGTCTCAGTTTCTGGTAGAGGTTCCAGGTAAGCATGGAGTAGACTTTTCATTAGGATCTACCTCTGTTACATGTATACATCAGGTCATAAATTTAACTAGAGTTAAGAGAATTCCCTTGTGCACTGATAGAAAATACCTTTAAAATATCTGCTGCATATTCTCAGCATAATTTAAAATAGATTTTTAAATTCAAATGAACTTTATTGTATTTACCACCATTTATTGAAGAAAATCTTAATGGAAAGTTTCTTAGTGCACAATTCAGCAGCAATAAATTTGGTTCCAGTAACGTTGTGGATTAGAAAAATAATTAGTAGAATAAGTATAAAAGAGTTAGAAAAACATGACAATATTCTGAATATAAAATTACATGCCTAATGACACAGAGAATATAATAAAATATTTTATCTTCAAAAGCAGATTCATTTATTTGCTTATTAATAAATGATTTATTTATTTTTTAATTTTATTCTATCAGTACAGGTTTGCAGTACACAGTCATCTTGGGAAGCTGGTACAGGTACATAACACAGCTTGTTTCCTTTTTAACCTCCTGCCATCCCCTCCCTTTCTTCTCTAACTCCCTTCTCCCTCTTTTCATTCTTGTTCATGTTGCTAATCTTAGTTCATGTTTACGGCATACAATGTTTATAGTCATTGAGCCATTGGGACCTCATACTTGGCATATTTTCATTCTACCTCTTTCTCCATACTTCCCCTCTCAGTCTTGCCCTGGGAACCCTGGACCCCCTTCCCTCTATAGAACTATCCTCTTGTCTTGATTTTTAGTTTTCTCTTACTTTGTCTTACTTAGGTGAAAAATACTCTATATTATTTATGTTTGTGTATCTGATTTATTTCATTTAACATATTTTTCTAAGTGCATCCACTTTCTTACAGTTTTGTCTCAAAATTGTCCTTTTTATCTGAATAGTATTCCATTACATATAGCTACAACAATTTATTTATGAAGTTGTCTGTTGATGGATAAACAGGCTGTTTCCATGAATTAGCAATTATGAATTGTGCTGCTATAAACGTTGGTATGCATGTATCTCTGTAGTATGAGGTCTTAAACTCTTTGGGGAAGATACACAGATGGAAGATTTCTGGGTTATATCAAATTTTTAATATTAATTCTTTTCAAAATCTCCATACTGATTTACATAGGGGTTGTACTAGTTTAGATTGCCATGAACAATGTAGAATTGTTCCTTTTTCACCATAGTCATGCCAGTGCTTTTGTTGTTGTTGCTTTTGTTTTTGTTTTTTCTTGATGATTGCCATTCTTTCCAGAGTAAGCTGGAATCTTAGCATTTTTTCAAATTGCATCCCTTTAATGGCCAGAGATGTTGAATACTTTTTCACATATCTGTAGACCCTTTGTACTTCTTCTGTGAAGTGTGTGTTTCCCATTTTTTGACTTGGTTTTTAATTTTTGGTGGTTGAATATTTTGAGTACTTTGTATATTCTAAATATTGGTCCTTTATCTGAGGAGCAGCTCACAAAATTTTTCCCACTCTGTAAGTTGTCACTTTATTGTACTAATTGATTCTTTTGCTGCAAGAAGCTTTTTAGTATGATATAATCCCATTTGTTGAATTTTGCTGTTATTTCTTGTGCAATTGAGTTTTGATTAGAAAATCCTTTCTTTCACCTATGCCTTCCAATAAGTTTAATGTTTCTATTTTAATGTTTAGATCATCACTACATTTTCATTTTAATTTAGTATATGATGAGAGGTGTTGGCCACCGTTTTATTTTCTGCAGACAGATAGCAACTTTTTCCTGCACCAGCTATTGAATATTATGCCTTTACAAACATATTTAATTACATAATGTCTGATATTTTTTTCCTAATCTTTTTTTTTTTTTTGACCAGGGATCAAACTCACAATCTTGCACCTGCCAGGCAGGTGCTTATGCCACTGAGTTAAATTCTCGGCCCCTTTTTCTCCTAATCTTATCTGGGCTGGGTTTATATCACTGATTTTATTACAAATGTGCAGAAAATGACACTTGGATTTCTAATCTATTTTAGATGATCTTTGTCACATGCATTAGCAGATTTCCTGTCAAAATAATAGTGGTGGCCAGGGTATGCCTTAGAGTTAAACTCTCCTAATGCAGTAAGGCCTATTTAAATGCTGCTTAGAATTGGCATAATGTGATTTAGTCTATATTCTGCATAAAATGAGGACTTTTACAAAACACTGAGAAATAGATTACAGTTTCTGATAGAATGAATTCCAAACTATTGCTGTACATTTTGCCATTTATTTTTATGTTTTTATAATTAATCACTTTTTATTATTTCTTCGGTTTTTATAGTTGCTCTTGTCTTCCTTATTTGTCCACTGCATTATACATACCTTAGCCAATATGGATATTTAGTCATTGCTCAGCATAGTTCAAGATCTTGGTGTACTTATTATTTTGCTTTTACTTCTTTGTAGTTAGCCTGTCTATGGCAGTCAGGATAATCCCAAAGAATGACTCTCATTATATAAATTAACCTGAATTCTTCTAATCAAAAGAAATATTTTATGTTAAGCATGATACTTCTGACTCTTTTGCTCATTATAAAATGAAAAATGTGTACAGTGGTCAGATTCTATTGGAATAAGAAGGAAATGAATGGGTTCCATGCATTTTTTTTAAGTTGAACTTTGAATGTACAAATAAAAGCACACACCTTTTTGTTTCTAAGGGAATCAGGTATATAATATGGAAATGGATGTTCATTTTCCCATCAAACTGACTGCATGAAGTGCTTCCCATCCAAAGCACTGGTAAGTTCTCTGAATATACCAACTGTGACATTGGCACCTGTTTTACTCATGTAAATTTCTTACCATTTTGTTGTTGTTCTAGTTTTTATTATAATTATTGTACTGTGTATACTCTGAAACTAAGTTAACAATCTGCAACCATTAGCACTTAGATCTTTTCCCAAAGAGCTGTTTTACAAGTTATTAGTTTTTCTTAATAAATGCAAATTAAGTAATTATTCAGTTAAATTTAGAGTGGGCGTTATTCAGTTGAGAAATTGTTGCCATATCATGCAAAGGAAGCAGTTTTCCACCTTTGGCACTTTACAATAAACTCATTTTGATGTAAATTGATTGCTGTGGGATTATCTTGCAGTCATTAAAATATTGCTGTATTGACATTCACTAACTTCTTTTATTAGCAATTTCAAATTCCAGTGTTTGGTATTAAAAATGAACAGATATAATTTATTATAACCTTAGAACTGTTTATTTAGTTTTGTTTCTGTGCCTATTGAGCATATTAAACATATATTTGATATATTGTCATATATTTAAGTTATCAGTGTTTGTATCAAATTCAGATTAGTTTATTTGCCCTTTAATGAAGATAAGACTGTGAACTTCTCTAAACCTAGATTAAAATAAAGATATTTTTATTTTATTTTAAAATAATTAAAATGTTAGACTTATCATAAATTTTAAAGATTCATGCATGCATAATCCAAGGATGTCTCAGTCTTTAGTAATTATTGTTTTAGTAAAGCCAGATATCTTCTCTTTTGGGATCTGAAAACATTTGGTTTTGGAACCCAAGTACACATTGTATAAATATTCTTGACATGGGACTAACACTTTGGTAAATGTCATATTGAGAGTATTGCATCTATATCCAGCAAAAAGAAAAAGTATAAAAGGAACAAGTCACAAAAGCAAAATTTCATCAGATTAATTAGACCAGAAAATATTATTAGGCTAATGGGATAAAAGTAATTTTTATCTCTACACTGTCTTATTTTGATTTAGCACATTAAAATTATAAATCATATACATTGGATCAAAACCAGGCTAAATGTATAAGTATACACATTCACTTCTTTTACTTATATAACTTGATCACCATACTCCTGTTCTCATACAGATTCCTTGCTAATGAATCGAGCCAAGCAATTTCAAGAAATAGACAAAATAAAGCCCATGGATATTATGAAATAATAGGATATTTATGCACAGATAAAAATCATTGTGTTATGTCCCCATTCTTACATTTTATATAAGCTTTCTAGTAAGAATGCTAGACACTCTGGACAATTTGAAAATATCAGAATTTATGACTAGACACATTTCTTGATTCCCTCACACATGTAATTTACACCAAATTCCTAGTATTCTCTCATGTTTACAATGCCTTTACTGATTTCCATTTTGTCTGTCCCAAGGCTATAGGAAACTGAGATTTCTATCGATGACTATAACATGAAACACATTATGATTATGAGATAAATTGAAGGTAAAAGCCACATTGCTTATACTGTTGTCTTTACAACCTTTTTTATAACAGGTTCCTTTCTAAACAAGATGTTAGTGTTTGTGTCTAGATGTCCCCTTTGAAGCCCCATGTGGTCATGAGGGTAGGCTTCTAGAGTTTGTGAGTGATTTTTGGCTCCAAGTTGGGATTATGGATGTGAGTGTTACACCTAAGTGGGAATGGTCTACATACAATATAAGGGACAGAAAGAGTCTTCTCTTGTGTGCTCCTCCCTTTTGGTTCTTGTTGCTTTTTCTGTCTTCTGCCACCATGGACAGTTGCCTTTCTTCCATGCCACCCTGCCTTGGAGTCAGCTGATTATGCACTGAAACCTCCACAAACTGTGAGCTAAATAAACCTTTGTTCCTTTAACTTTGAATGTTGGGTATTTTGTCCCAAAAAATGAGAAAGAGGTAAGTAACACACAAGATTTATCTTAAATTATTCTGTTCCTTGTATCTGGAATATCTTTCTCATAATTTTATGTCTGTTTCCTTGTCATCATTTACAATTTTATTTCCCTGATAGTACTGGATAAGGGAAAATCCCTCATTATCCCCCAGCCATCACAACAGATTCATTCTTGCTCTTTGCTCTTAAGAAAAAGAATATAAATTAATTATGTACTGGTAATTACTGTCTGTATCCTTTTAAAATATATAAATTCATTTAGGTCAAAACCTGTATTTCTTTATCACCTTTATAACTTTAGCATGAATAATAACATGACATATATAATATTTATATGATATGCATTACCATGCACTAAGCAAGAAGCATTAAGAATACTCCAGTCTTTAACCTTCACTTTTTCATATTCTTTCTTGCCTCATGTTGTCTATGAAATACTGATCCCATTAGTTGTACCTGGAGACAGTTCGATTTGGGGCCTCAATAGCGATTGTCTATGACTTACATACCATAAAAAGGTACCTTACCCTACTGGATATTCTGAAGTTACCTCAGTGTTATCAGGAGTATAGATCTGAAAGAGGTAACAACATGAAAAATGTATGAGGTACTATACACTTTAAATGCCAAGAAGAAAAAGAATATACTATTTTAAGATAAGTGCTAAAGCAGAGGATAGGAAGAGCAGTTTGAAACTTTAAAAAATAAATACTGTGTTTGGTATTTGACAAGTCAAACTCAGTGTGCTTATGGCAAATTCCTTACTTAAATAAATTTTAGTCAGGCTCCTGACTCCTTCACTAGGCCTGTCTCCTGAAATCCAGGTTAAGTAAAGTTTCTGCTGAATCCATTTGCTAAGAACCTCTCATAATTCATATCTAGTCGCCCTTGGTATCTCATTGAGTTGATTGGTCTTTACAATTCTCCAGGAAATATCTGATCGTCCTGGCCTCAATCCTGTTAGAAAGGTGCAGACAAACTATCTCTTACTCTTGATGTTGTCTCTTAGCATTTATTTTTAAATCAATGGACCTCCACCTCATTCTTTGGCTATAAATTTCCTACTACTCATGCTCTCTTTGCAGCTGAGCCCAGTCTTCCTTAATGCAAAATCCTCTTGCATGGCCTCTGTACCTATAGATGATCTGATTAAAGTCTTCTTTACTGTACTTTAA